>JAVXUP010002077.1:0-161992 GCA_033070095.1 Escallonia herrerae | reverse complement strand
CCGGCATTCCCCCAAGGAAAATCATCCGTGACCCCGTCAATATTACCGGCTTTGGACAGGGTCCTCAGTCGACCCTCGGCCATATCACCGTCGACCTCATGGTCGGAACTGTCCGTCGCGACACTACTTTTCACGTAATAGACAGCGAGTCTGCCTTTCACCTCCTGCTCGGGAGACCATGGATCCACGACAACAAGGCCGTTCCCTCAACATACCATCAATGTGTGAAGCTGGTAGCCGGTTCTACGGGACATGAGGTAGCAATGACAATCCCTGCAACCAAAGCCCCCTTTGAATGCGCCGAGTCTTATTTCGCCGAGGCCTCCTTCTTCACTAATTTCGCCGAGGATGGGGAGAATGCTACTCATGTACATTCTACCAGGCTGCCGACCTGGGATGAGCTGTGCGGGGACAAGCTTCCCAAGCCAAAACCGGGAGAAGTAACAAGAATAATGGGTCAACCCCACCGCTTCCGCCTGCTGCCACGACCAATTCCCCCCTTCTTCCCCCAAGTCCAAGAAGCAAAAGGCTGAGCCGGCCTTTCGACGTATCGTCAAGGACGGCAAGATCATCTATCAATTATGACGGTATGCAGGGGCTCCAGGCGGTCCCTCCTCAGACCCCCTCGACCCCGACCCCCTTGGAGAGACTGAATGGTGCCGCACGGCCGAGCATTGCCAGCCAGATCCTGACCTCACCCCCGGCGCGGCACCACCTTGCTATGAGGATGGCCCTCGACCTCAGGCTGAAGATATTGAAGAAATCAACCTGGCCGACCCGGGCGAAGAACCGCGGCACACCTACATTGGCACAAAACTCGCCCCCGGCCGAAGAGAGGAATTGGTTTCCCTCCTGCACGAGTATCGTGATGTCTTAGCATGGAGCTACAATGAGATGCCCGGACTGGATCCTGCCTTAGTCACACACCATCTCAACATTGCTACCGGATCCATCCCTAGCCGACAGCACCCGCGGACATTCCCCCCCGAGCTCGAATTGAAAATCAAGCAAGAGATTGAACGCCTCCTGCGCGCAGGCTTCATCGAACCTATCACTCACCCTATTTGGCTGGCTAATGTCGTCCCTGTACAAAAGAAGAATGGCCAAGTCCGCGTCTGTATCGACTTTCGGGACTTGAATAGGGCGTGCCCCAAGGACGAGTTTCCACTACCCAATATCGACATGCTCACGGAGGCCGCCGCCGGATATGAAACTTTATCTTTCATGGATGGGTTCGCAGGTTATAATCAGATTCGCATGAACCCCGACGACAGCGCCAAGACAGCCTTCCGCACTCCTATGGGTAATTTTTGTTGGAAAGTTATGCCTTTCGGCCTCAAGAATGCGGGTGCTACGTATCAAAGGGCTATGACAGCAATATTCCATGACATGATACACCATACTGTGGAAGACTATGTCGACGATCTTATTATCAAATCCAGGAAGGAAAGTGATCACCTCACCGACCTTCAAGCGGTCTTTGATCGTTGCCGCCAGTATAACATGCGGATGAATCCATTGAAATGTGCCTTCGGAGTCTCCTCCGGCAAGTTCCTCGGGTTCTTGGTCAGTCGACAGGGCATCGACGTTGACCCCTCGAAAGCAGCCTCCATCCAAGAAATGCCCCCCCAAGAACACAAAGCAACTGAAGAGCTTCCTCGGCAAGGTCTCTTACCTCCGACGCTTCATACCCGCACTGGCCGAGCTCATTACGCCATTTCAACACTTGACGCGTAAAAGCGCACCGTGGAATTGGGGCGCGCCCCAACGGCAAGCATTTGAACAGATTAAGGCGGTCCTCATGTCACCGCAAACCATGGTCGTACCACAACGGGGCATCCCACTCCTACTCTACCTGACTTCCACACCCAGATCCATCGGGGCTTTGCTTGCCCAAGAAGTCGAAGGTGTCGAGCGTCCTGTTTATTACCTCAGTAGAGTGATCAGAGGGCCCGAAGCCAACTACTCCGAGCTCGAGAAACACTGTCTAGCCTTGGTGTACGCCTCACAGAAGTTCAGACATTACTTTCTGGCGCATCAGATCACACTCGTCACCAAGGCTGACCCGCTCCGTTACATGCTTACGCGTCCCGCCCTGTCTGGCCGACTCACACGGTGGTTGCTGCTGTTGGCCGAATTCGGTTTATCTATCAAGAATCCTACAGCTCTGCGGAGCCAAGCACTCGCAGACCTCCTGGCCTTCTTCCCACGCCAACAATGTGAACCGATATCGGATCAACTGCCGGGGGAGGAGACAGCCCTGATCACCGACATCGATGGACTGTGGACGCTTGAATTCGACGGCTCTGCCACTAGCAAAGGCCCCAATGGCACGCCCCTCCGGCAAGGGGGTGCCGGCATAGTCTTGCGGGCACCAGACGGTGTTACCACTTCATTATCCTTCAAACTTGCATTCCCGGTGTCTAACAACGAAGCTGAATACGAGGCACTTGTCATTGGCCTCATGATCGCCGTCAGTATGGGGGCTAAGGCGCTGTGTGTGAAAGGAGATTCAAATCTGGTCATGAAGCAGGCGGACGGGGAGTTCGCGGTCAAAGAACCAGCCTTGGCACCTTATCGTGCCTTGGTGCAACACTTGGAAGGAAGACTCGGTCATGTCCAGTATGAACATCACAATAGGTGCCACAACAGACATGCGGACTGCTTGGCCACGATCGCGTCAAAGATAGAGGTCGATGGTGAACAACGGATGCTAACCATCGTCAAGAGAATGGAACCATGCACAGCACTGAACCTAGTCCCGAGGGACGTTACTGCGGACGATTGGAGGCAACCTATCATCGACAAACTTAAAGCGCCATCTCTTGCTCATGCCTCCACCCTTACAGACTTTTCAATGATGGGAGATGTCTTATACAGGCGGTGTCCCGGAGGCACTCTAGCAAGATGTTTGGCACCGGAAGAGGCAAAACACAAATTACAGCTCGGCCACCAGAAGTGTTGTGGCCTCGACGGTCCCCCTCTGTATCGTCGCCTCCAGCGTATGGGATTATATTGGCCATCCATGGCCAAGGACGCCTCGGATATACAAAAGGATTGTCCCGAGTGCTTGTATGCACCCGACGGTGCCGAAGCTCTTGTCATTGACATCGAGGGTGACTGGCGCCAGCCTTTCATCCAGTATCTATCCCACGGGATTCTACCACCTGACCGCGGCTCAGCACGATCCATCAAGCGCAAGGCAGTCAGGTATTTTGTGACGGAAGGCGAGTTATTTCGCAAGGGATTTTCGGGACGCACCCTGCGATGCTTGCAAGGTGCCCAAGTGGTCAAAGTCATTAACGAAGTACACAATGGTGATTGTGGTGAACATCAAGGCTCCCAGAAGCTGTATGCAGAATTACTAAGATTGGGGTATTATTGGCCGACTATGGAATCCGACTCCATCTCGCATGTCCGACGCTGCCAACCCTGCCAGCGGCACGCCGACAGGATACACTCGCCAGCATCCGACTTGCACATGATCTCAGCACCTTGGCCATTTCATTCTTGGGCCCTCGACCTCATCGGCCCCATCCACCCGCCGTCCAGAAGCCATTCATGGATCATGGTTGCTACTGAACGCTTTACGAAGTGGGTTGAAGCCGTACCTCTGCGGAGAGCCACGGGAGGTGCCGTTTCCAACTTCTTACGCGACGTCATCTGTCGTTTCGGCATCCCTCGATGTATTATATCTGACAATGGCACCCCATTCATTAACCGAGAGGTTCGAGCTCTCATGGAAAGGTACAACATCAGCCATGCCACATCAACTCCCTATTACCCGCAAGGTAATGGTCAAGCTGAAGCGTCCAACAAGACTTTGCTACGAGTATTATCGCGAATGGTGCATGACGCCGACCGGTCGTGGTCCGAACAACTGAATCTGGCACTCTGGGCCTACAGAACATCCATGCACACAGCGACAAAGGCCACGCCCTTCTCTCTCGTCTACGGGGACGAGTGTGTGGTACCTGCCGAGATCGCAGAACCATCGGCTCGACTTTCCCTAAGCAGCAGTCTCGGAGATGAAACAGCCCGGCTGGCGGCACTTGACGGCCTCGACGAACGACGAGCCACGGCCCTGCGCCGCATGAAGAAGTATCATGAGCAGCTCACGAAAGCTTATGGGAAGACCGTCAAGCCACGTTCGTTTATCGAGGGCGACCTTGTTCTTCAAGCCGCCAAGCATGTGCGGGCCAACATGTCAGCTCCTAAATTCACGCCAAACTGGGAGGGCCCTTTCACGGTGCACGAAGCCCGCACTAATGGCTCGTACCTCCTGCTCAACCACGACGACGGTCAGGTCTCGGCCCCCATCAACGGCCGCTACCTGAAGAAGTATTATGTGTAGTCGCGACAACATAAGCCCGCGTCATAGAACGCGCCCTCGTAGCATTTTTGTACATGCGACATTGCTTGCAGACTTGTATTTTTTTGTTGATCTGTGTAGCGTTCTACACTAGTCATGTAATGGTGTTTTGTACCGCGTCCTATCAATACAAAGTCATGCTGTTACCTCAACTTCTGCCCAGCTGGCACTCATTCTCAACCTATGCTTCCTAAGTCACTTTCTACGAGCGGGAATGGGAGAGCATTCACAAGTAACCGAAACAAGCAAGACATTCAAAAAAAAAGAGAGAAGAAAGAAGAGAGCAACCGAACATAACATACAATAAGCCGAGACCATCGAAAATATGTACATATACATCAAACGTTTACTAGCCGTCGTTAAGCACTACAACTACGGCAAAGTAACATACAAGCTAGGAAAGTCTAGACAACAGCGATGCAACTGGGTGGGAGCTGAATGCCTGAAGTACCTCCCGCTCCGCTTGTACCTCTGACCATCCAGCATCAAGCTCGGCCTGTCGCCCTAACCGCTCTGACTCTCGCCCGTCCACCTCACCTCGCCGCCTCTGTAGATCGGACAACTGCCTCTGCAAATCGACGAGCTGTCTCTCTATCTCTGCCACCTGCATGTCAATCCCGGCCAACTCTGCCGTGATCTCTGACCGCTCTGCCTCTAATCCTGTGCGGCGCCGCTCCAGCAACATCTCCCGCATAACCACGACTGCACGCCTCTCATCCATATCGTGGCTGACGCTCCTCGATCTAAAGAAATCTGCTAGCCAGTCCAGCTGCATACCTAGCGATGTGAACGGAGCGAACTCTGAAAGCGACCGAGCAACGAACTCTGCAGTCCAACCCGACGACGGCACACTGGCGAACGGCAGCAACCACTCCATAAACCCTGCAGACACCCACATCCGTAGTACTGGGTTCTCTACCACCACGCTCTCGAATGTCTGCGGGAACGCTGCCTTCACCAGTTCTAACCGGCGCACAGTCTCCGCTGGTAGCTGGAGGCCCCCCCAAGCTGCCACATCCACCTGACCGCTCGAGGATCCTCTACTCATCTCTCCGACTGTCGCGCCACTGCCGCCCGCTGCAGAAATCTCCGACATCCCACCCGCCCTCTGCGCCCCAATCGTGGCTGAGTGCATCGCCAGAAGAGTAGCTCCGACCTCAACCACGGACTCCGGCAATGTGTCATGCCGTCGCACCACCACAGCCTGAACCGGTGTCTCTCGCTCACGAATCGAGGCAGCAACAACGGACTCAGGCTCCGCCATTTCGCCACCATCACCTCCCACAACCTGCGTCTCCATGCCTGTCCACCAGTCCTCGTCAATGTCGAACATCACCGTATCGCTCCCCTCTCCGCCGTATAGTGCCCCCACCGTTTCCTCAGTAGCAGGCAATGGGCTCACCCTCCTCGGCACACTGGCCGTCAATAGCTCAACGGCCTCGGTCTCATCACTGTCAACTAATCTGCCGGCCTCGGCTGCCATAGCCTCCTCGCCTTCGATCTCAGTCTCGGCCTCGCTCCCCCCGCGACCGTCTCTTCCTCGTCCCCCTGGCAAAACCGCTGTCAGTTCACAGATTATGAGCAATATGCAAACCATATTTATACGACAAAAAGAAAGGACAGAAGCAAACCTCAGAGTCTAGCTCCTCTAATACGTCGCGCGGCCTCTTCGCCCCTGATAGGTGTGGGGCTGAGGTACCAGCACTAGCCTGACGCGCTGTCTCCATCATCCCCACTCGCAATGCCGACAAGGGCCCCTTGCCGGCCCCCGGCACCCTCAGCACCTCGGCAATAGGCTCCTCCCCACGGTCCTCCCCGGGAGCAGCGTCCCCCAACTCTACCGCATCCTCCTCCGCCTCCCTCTCCGAGCTCGGAACAGAACTCCCGGTCACCAGTGACAGCATCCTGCACTGCCTCGCGACTGTGGCCGATATCAAACTCAGGGCTCGGTCACATGCGAACACATCTACCTGTCGACGTGTGCCTGACGGCTGTGCCAGCCATCCGGCCCAGCTCCCTCGCAGTCGCTCCCACCAATGCGCATAATCCGTGGTCACCGCCCCTGCCACCTCTGTCCCTGGCTGCCTCCACTCTGTCGTCGGTGCCGGCCACTCGCAGGCTCTGTCATATAGTGTATACCCAAAAGCCGTCGCCACACTCCAAGGGCTGTCATAACCGCATGGGGGCTCTAGATCATACCCGAACGCCAACGACAGACGGTCCGGGCAATACCTCGCCACATAATAGCAGCACTCGGCGGGCTTCCCGCCATCATCTGTCAATACCGGGAGCCAGCCGGGAAAATACGCGACCAATAGCGCCAGCTGTCCTGGCGCTAGCTCGCCTCTCCTGCTCAGATCTGTCGTCACCTCCTGCACGTGCAGCCATGGCGGCGTACCATATGACGCATGCATCTCCATATAGGGCCGTCGCTCGCACTCCCCCCGTTTGTCTAGAATCTGTGCCAACGGGCACCCCGGCCTCCTGATGCCTGCCCAAGCAAAAGCCCGAGACCCGCTACACCACAACGCCACCTGCCACGACCTGCCTGGACGGGTCACTGTCCCCATCATCGGTGACGGGTGTGCGAGTGGGTATCCGTCAGGACGGTACCCTGGAAAGCACTCGTACAGGTACCTCTGCAAGAACATCCAGTCCACGTACGTCGCCACCTGATACCGACCATACGACCGCTTCACGTCATTCACGAACTGATCTAGCCGCGAGTATAACGTGCCCAAGTACACCGGAGCCAAGCCGACCCGCCTTCCCTGCGCCATCCGAATGGCCAAGGGAAACACCCTCGGGGAAATGCCATCCTCAGGTGTCCCCTCAAACACAAACCTGCAAACAACGACCGGCAACATATGTCAGTTTGACGTTTTACAGGGCAAGCAGGACATACGATATATTCACGAATAATCACACGACAGTACAAAATTTACCTCGATAAGAACATCGCCAAAAACGCCACCAACTCGTACCGATCGCTGCCATGATACGGACCCATCACGAACTGGGCAGCATTGCCCAACTTCTGGCCTGTCCTCGCCTGCGGCGTGCCGTAGAACTGGCGCAGCCACCCACCGTACGTCCCCTTCCGGTGCCTCTTCGTCTCCGCCAAAATGTCCAGTAGCTGCGTCTGCAACAACCGCTCCTCCCCGCTCAGCCGGGTCACCCGTGCATCCACCTCCCCGTGTATCGGCAGCCCTGTCAGCATCAACACATCGAGTAACGTCGGCCCGATCTCCCCGAACTCGGTCACGAACGTATGCGACTGCGTGCTCCATCTTGCCAGCAATCGGGTCATCCCTGGAGTATCCCTATATAACTCCAGCCCCCTCGCCGTAACATTGATCGCCGGTAACAGCCCTAGTGCCTGCAACACCTGCGCCCTCACCGGTGTCTCCAACATATGCTCACACCAAAAGTCCCACCCTACCGGCATCGCACTATGGCCCTTGAACATCACCGGCGACCAAGGTATGTCCTCTCTCCCAATCAACAATGCCGGTACATACCTCGGCGACATCACAGGCGCCTCCGTCGGGCTCGGCGCGCGAAGGTAGGGTGACGACAGCGGAGGCTCCTCTCCCATCGACGGACCACCCCACGGTGTCCTGAACGCTCCGTCTGCCACACGAATGGCCAACTCCCTCCACAGCTCACGGTCCGGTACACACGGTACTACTCCCCTCACCCCCAGCAATGTGTTTGTCTTATCTGGCTCCGGATCGTAGGACCTCCTACCGCCATCATCAAAGGTCAATGGCACTGCCGCCTCGACACCCACTGACGGTATGGCCTCATCGACTGGCGGCGCCGGCACAGGTACAGTCATCATATCTCGCGGCGGTCGCGATGTACCCGCCGCGGCCCCTCGCGGCTTCGCCCACATCTTCTGCCGAACTTTTTTCGCTGCTGGCGTCGCTCCGGGCTGTGAGGATGGGACTTGGGCCTGTCGGACACCTTGCGTGACTGACCCCCCATGACTGGCCGACCCCCCATGTGCGGCCGACCCCTCTCGTGCGACCGACCCCCCGTGACTGGCCGACCCCCCATGTGCGGCCGACCCCTCTCGTGCGATCGACCCCCCGTGGCTGGACGACCCCCCTTGCGCGGCCGACCCCCCTCGCTGGGCCTACCCCCCTTGCCCGGCCGACCCCCCTCGCTGGGCAGACCCACCTTGTCCGGCCGACCCCCCTCGCTGGGCCGACCCCCCTCGTGCGGCCGAGCCCCCGTGGCTGGCCGACCCCCCTCCCCTCGCAGAGCCACCGACTGGCCGACCCCCTGGCCCCGACGACCCCTCGCCCACTTCCACCTCTTCTCTCACCATCCCTTTTTCTCTCTTTCTTTCTCTCTCTCTCTCTCTCTGACTTACGTAGGCACAAATGGCGGTGCCTCCGCCCCTGCCCCCCTCCGCTCCTTATATAGGGGTGGGCAATTTTCTTTTCTTTTTCCTTTTATTTTCTCTTTCTTTCTTTCTTTTTCTATTCTTTCTTTCTTTCTTTTCTTTTTCTTTCTTTTTTCCTTTACTTTACGCTCCCGTCCGCCGGCGCCTCGCCACAGTTTGTCGACCACGCGCTGTCGCCGCTATGACCGTAGTGCGCGCCCGCGCGCCACCTCCACGACCTTCGTCGCACGCATTCACATGACAGCTCCGCGACAGGCCCCGTCGCCCGCGTGCCATCTCCTTGAACCGCGTCGCTTGTGCCAACTCATCGCGCTCTTTACAACGCGCGCTCAATGCCAATGGTCACTTGATACACTGCCGCGACGTTCGTCGCCGCGCCCGTGCGCCATTCTCATCATGCGTGCCCCCGGCACCAAGTATAGCTCCGCGACGTTCGTCGCCGCGCCCGTGCGCCATCTTCATGGTACGTGCCCCCGGCACCAAGTATATGCTCCGCGACCTTCGTCGCCGCACCCATCCGCCATTCTTATCACATGTGCCCCGGCACAGTATTGCTTTGCGACGTTCGGCGCCGCACCACTTTCATGACATGTGTTCCGGCACCAAGTATTGTCCCCGCGACAATCATCGCTATGTCCATGCACCACGACCATGTTACAAGCCTCCGGGCATAACACCCATTCACCACACCATGCGCCCCCGCCATGGGCATGGAAGACCTTCAACCCACTCTCGTGTGCGACATTCTGGAGGCTCCGCTCGTAGTGCTCCTGCAAGAGGACCCCTCCCTGCGACATGGGCTGAGCGCCAGCACGGGTTAGCGACACAATCAAACTACGGGATGGGCTCACAACCTTGAAGCCATCGCCGGCACAATCAAACTACGGGATGGGCTCACAACCTTGAAGCCATCGCCGGCACAATCAAACTACGGGATGGGCTCACAACCTTGAAGCCATCGCCGGCACAATCAAACTACGGGATGGGCTCACAACCTTGAAGCCATCGCCGGCACAATCAAACTACGGGATGGGCTCACAACCTGGAAGCCATCGCCGGCACAATCAATTACGGGATGGGCTCACAACCTTGAAGCCATCGCCGGCACAATCAACTGCGGGATGGGCTCACAACCTTGAAGCCATCGCCGACACAATCAACTGCGGCATGGGCGTGCCAGCACGGGCTAGCGCCATTGCCGGCTCAATCAAACTACGGGATGGGCTCACAACCTTGAAGCCATCGCCGACTCAATCAAACTGCTACATGGGCTTAGCGTCATCGCCGGCTCCATCACCAGGGACCCTGGCCCCCGCAGCAAGAGGGGCTGTAACCACATCGTTTATGCATGCGACGCCCGCTCGGGTTGCCCCTCCGCGCCCGCCACACGCAGGGGGCTTATGTTCATACCCTATTCTGGTCGCACCCCAAGACCCGCCAAGGGACCCACTTTGCACGACACATCACCCAGTCAGCGGTCAACTTTTCAACGCTCGAGGGCCGGTCAAAGCAACGCATGCTCAAGTCACGTGAACCATTCGTGAAGCGACTTCGGCGTGCCTTCCACCCCAAGGGGTCGGCCACCCTCGGGGGGTCGGCCACCCGAAGGGGTAGGGGGGTCGGCCTCTCTCTAGGGTCGGCCTCCCCCAAGGGGTCGGCCACCCTTGGGGGTCGGCCACCCCGAGGGGTCGGCCTCCCTCTAGGGTCGGCCTCCCCCAAGGGGTCGGCCACCCCGAGGGGTCGGCCACCCTCGGGGGGTCGGCCTCCCTCTAGGGTCGGCCTCCCCCAAGGGGTCGGCCACCCTCGGGGGGTCGGCCTCCCTCTAGGCTCGGCCTCCCCCAAGCGTCGGCCTCCCTTGGGGGTCGGCCACCCCATGGGGGTCGGCCACCTGCCTTGAACACCGACGCCGTCACCTTTGACCCCACCACATTGTCACGACGACCGTCGCTCGCGGCCGCACTCCGCCATAGTCGCGACAACCGTCGCTCTCGGCCGTGCCCCTTCGTCGCGATGACCGTCGCCTGTAGTCTCGATGACCGTCACTTGTGGCCGCTCTGTCGCCATGACAACCGTCGCTCACGGTCGCGCGCCATCCACGCAACGACCCTCGTCGCTCGGAGATCACTCTGCGACCCTCGTCGCCCGCACTCAACCGCGCCCCATGCGCTGCAATCATGTTATATGCCTACGGGATAGGCTACTCCTCCAGGACACTATCTCCGCCAGGGTGCCTGCGTGACTAGCCTACGTGCTCTGGCACTGGGGGCTCGCGTCGGCACCCCTAAGGACTATGACCCCCGGGTCACTCGGAGACGGGAGCAGGTCTTCGGAAGGGCATCTTGCCTAGTCCACCTGGCAGCTGGGCGTCGGGTCTTCCCCACCGCTGCCAGACCTGTGGGATTCAGTAAGGGCTTGGACTGGAGGCTGGGGCAACGGGCTACTCTGACCATGCTACCGCGGCATGATCAGTCTCCTCAGACAGGCAGAGAGATGTTGCAAGGGCAGGGCAGCACGAACTTAGGAACCGGCAGTCCAACGAAGGGTCAGTGCGTTGGCCCCCTGGTGACGTGTCGTTCCCAGGGGGCGACACATGTCAACTTATGACACATGCACATTTTTGCCTATAAATAGTGGACTTTGGAGCTTTTTCAAGGATCTTCTTCTTCTCATTTGGACTTTTCACTTTCTCTCTCTAAAAGGAACATTCTCTCTGGAATTCTAGTGAGAGAAATATACTTGAACTCCCGTCTACGGACCCTGGACGCCATACCCTCATCACGGACTGTAGACTGTCGGTCCTGTTCATCGTCACCCTGCCTGCGCAGCACTGCCAGCCCTCACGACCTGTCTGGGGAGCCTTGTCCTCGGCCCTTGCGCCGTCCTTGCTGTCTCCCACGTTGCCTACCTGGAAGCCAACTCAGACCGCATCCTTTGTGGCACCTCCACGTATCATCGAACCATTTTCAGCACCATCACCCTCAAAATCAGTACCCTCCACTCCTTATGAGTTATTGACTGGCAAAAAGCCTACTCTCGTTCTTTTAAGACATTGGGGATCAGTACCTTATGTACGCAATACTTTCCACCAACATATGGGAAGTTAGGCCTTAGAGGAAAGAAGAGTATCTTCATAAGGTATCCTAATCACGTTAAGGGACATGTGTTCATTTGCGAGTAGCCAGATAGGGGCATAAGTAAAATTGAGTCACGTGACGTGGATTTCCTCGAGGAGGATTTCCCTAGTAGGGTTGAGGTGAGCAAAGAGGTTGAGCTTTATGAACTGAAGCATGCTGACGTAGGCATCTCAGTTCACCCAGTTGAGACTGAGGAGCTAATTCTTCAACCTCCTGAGGATAGTGGGAGTGACATATAGTAGATCACCTTATACAGAAAGTTCACAAGATACTCAACCATGCACAAGCAGGCATGGAAAGGTTTCTCATCGTCGTTTTTGAGATTGAAGGTGGGGATGCTGACGTGGTTGCCTTAAATGATGATGATAAGCCAAAACTTATCATCAAGCATTCTCATCAGCTGCTAGTAAAGAGTGGATGAATGCAATGATAAAAAAAGTGGAGTCTATGAAGACCAATGACGTCTGGAACTTGGTTGACCTTCCTCCTGGCCGTAAGACTATTAAAAACAAATGGGTTCTGAAGCTGAAGCAGAAGGCGGATGGTTCAACTTGAAAGGTACAAGCACGTCTTGTACCAAAGGGGTATACCCAACAAGAGGGTATAGATTATGAGGAAACTTTCTCACTTATGGTAAGGTTTGCCTCGATTCATCTTATCTGGCCATTGTCGCATGCTTGGATTTAGAGATAAACCAAATGGACATTAAGACGCCTTTTCTCAATGGATAACTAAATGAGGAGATCTATGTGGATCAGCCCGTTGGCTTTGTCGTAGAAGGCCAAGAGCGCAAAGTCTGCAAGCTCATAATATCTATCTATGGCTTAAAACAATCACGCGGACATTAGTATTTTAGATTTCATCACCATCCTGGATGATAGGTTTACGATGGTCGAAGAAGATCATTGCGTGTATGTTAAACACTCTAAGGGAAGCTTCGTTATCCCCTCATTGTATGTTGACGCTATTTTGTTAGCTGAAAAATGATAATGACTTAATAACTACCTCAAAAAAGTTGTTGTCCTTAAGTTTTGAGATGAAAGACATGGGTGAAGCTGATTATGTGCTCAGAGTTAAGAGCTTTAGGGATCGTTCTAAGAGGCTTCTTGGTTTAACCCAAAAGAGCTACCTAGAGAATGTATTTGAATGGTTCCAGATGCACAAATCCAAACCCATGGACACTTGTTGCTAAAGGTGACTTGAGCTTAAAGTACTGCCCTAAGACTCCTAACGAAAAGGAGAAGATGACACATGTACCTTATAGCAGTGCCATTGGTAGCCTCATTATCTTTTGATGTGTACTCGACCTGATATTTTCTATATTGTTAGACTAGTTAACAGATATTAATCAAATCCCGGTATTGCCCACTGGTAGGCAGTCAAAAAGGTACTGCGCGACCTTAGTAGGACCTTAGATTATGTGCTATGCTATTAGGGTCTGGATTTACGCCTTAATGGTTTAAGTGATGCTGATTGGGGCGGTGACCTTGATGAGCGTAAATCAAGATTGGTCTATGCATTCTTGGCAAATAATGGGGCCATATCTTAGAGGAGCAAGAAACAAGCATTCGTAGCACTATCCACCATAGAAGCAGAGTTCATAGCATGTTCAGCAGCGAGTCAGGAGGAAATTTGGTTATGAAGGTTCCTACAACACCTTGGAGTCCTCACGAGTGCATTGGACAAGGTAATAATTCATCGTGATAGTATCGTAGCTCTTGCTTATACAAAAGACCCTAAGTATCACGGTATAACCAAACACATTGATATCAAGAATAACTTCATTCGAGACGCTGTGGTGTAACAAGAAGTGGTGTTAAAGTACATTTCTACGAGTCGGAAGGTTGCAAATTGCCTACCAAAACCTATCCCTAGGGATTTATTCATTTCTCATGTTAGGGCGCTTGGACTTCGTAGAATTTAGCTCTTTGTCCACAAGCCATTGTATTGTGAATATTTTATTTTATGTATTTACTTGTTACGTGTTTCATTTCATTTTGGCATAAATGCTATGTTTAATTACCACGTATCAATGAAAGGCAGGTCAACACGCTGATTGGCTTACTCACGCGAGCAATCATCTTTTAGCGCTCTTGTGAGCAACGAGTAAAAGATGAGACTTTTTTTCATCGCCTTGACCGGAGCAAAGATGAGGTCTTATGAGTAAAACGTGTATGGATGCCCCATCATCCATATTAGTTTGTATAAAAGTTGGATGTGAGACCTAGATCTGGCGCTTGGCAAGAGAGCTTATCCATGACAAAAACAAGCTTATTAGATATATTAAATAAATCAAGAAGCCCTTTTTGCTGATACAATTGTTTTGCATTTTTTGCAGATACGAAAAAATCTCAAAAAATTCATTTATACTGTGTACATCTCGTAAAAATAATGGGGGTTATTATTTTGCACTAGGAAAAAATCTAAGCTAAAAGCATTTTAAAAAATAAATTTATGGACAGCTTAAAAGATAATTATCTATTACGATTACGATGATTACAGTTACTATTCATGTTCATAAAGATTATTCACACACACTTTTACACACTGATAACACCACACTGTACACCACAACACCACACAACCCTCCATAGACTCTGAACACACCCACGACACAACACACACACACACACACACACACACACACACACACACACTCACTCACTCACTCACTCACTCATCTCTCTCTCTCTCTCTCTCTCTCTCTCTCTCTCTCACACACACACACACACACACACACACACAAAGATTTCTAGCACCCCCCCAACTTCACAGTAAATTCACACACAAACACTAAATCAAAAAAAGAATTTACCTTATTTTTCTTTCCCTTTTCTTCTTCTTCTCCCGTCTCTCTATCTCTCTTCCTGTCGAGTCCATTATTTCTTCTTCTGTTTTTGTGTTTTTGCTTTGTTTTTATTTTCTTTCTTTTCTTTTAAATTTGTATCCCTTATTTTATATTTTAATTCCATTAGTCACTACTTTAAAAACTAGCATGTGGTCATCTCTAAGACAAAATTTTCTAAAAACTTTTCACATGTCATGCCTTTTTCATAATTAGAAAATAGCCCCCAAAATTTTTCATAATTACAAAATGGCCCAACATTTTTAATTTACATTTTGACCCCGCTATCAACTCCCGATTATTAATAGAAAATTATCGCCCTCTTATTTTTCGAACCAACAGATAATTATTTCTAACAATCTGAAAGAAGTATGGGGTGTTATAATATGACCGATATGACAAATCCCTTCACATTGCTGGTGTCATTCCTACACAAGTAGTCGGTGATTTTTTTAGCCCGTTGAAACATTTAAACTTTCAAAACCAAATGAATTTGTGATAAATAGAGGTAGGTTATCCATGATTGTACTAGAAGATAGCGTACATTACGCACCGATTGTGTAGATCCTATTAATGGCTATTATGCACTTTCCACAAGGTGCAAAATATAATTCATCGGTCCAAAACTTTACGACACGACCATCTCTTGTTTCAATGATTGAAATACTTGGGTGCGATTGAACATCCACATATATCTGTACACTATCACGACTATGGTGGGCTCCACTAGTGTGTCCCCTGGTGGACCCCGTAGTATTCCCACCTTATTCTCAGAGTAGCAAGCATGTAACCATATTGAGCTACATATTTTTTTTTCCTTTCTAAAAACACTAAAACCCCGTAGTGAGATTTTGAATCTTTAATTGATGTTGTTGTTGGTAATATATTCTCAGAATATCTGTCAAATTTGACATAGGATTTTGTATAAAAACTTCTGTAGAGGATAATGGGGACCACGAATTGTGATAGGAATACTAGTTTCATTCGCAAGTACACAAATAGATCCGGATGCAAACTAAGTACGACTTTCATGCGTGCATACCATTCTCAGTAACATAGAGTATTGCTGGGTTATCATATGCTTTTTTCGTGTGGAGCAAAGTATTTCGAATGCCATCACGAGATACATAGAGCTAGTCAGATCGAGTCTGCCAAATAAGTCAGATGTACGTTCTAAGATTTTTTTTAAGGAAAAATTACGTAAAATACCCCTGTGGTTTGGGGTAGTTGCAAAAAAATCCCTTCTGTTATGAAAATTGCAAAAAGACAGATGAAATAATAAAAGTGTTGCACCGTAAAAATTCCGTAACAGAATGGTAAAAATGGCTAAACTGCCCCTCCATATAAAGGAGAATAGCAGGCTGAATGGCCAATTTTCTTCCTCCTCCTTCACGAGATCGCGATGGTGGCTAGCGGGGGCGCAAGTGGGAGTCGCAAATTGCGGCGCAAGTGGCGGAGCAAACGACTGGAGGAGCATATGATGGGACTGGCGGAGCAAACGATGAGTCATAAGTATCTTATACCCGAATTGCACAATCTTAGTCTAGGGTTTCAAATCGCGATCTGCGATTTGAAACCCTAGATCTGAGATTGTGCGATTAGGGTTTCCAATTGTTGTGGCCGCAACGGGATTGGTTCTATTAGGGTTGTGCGATTGACATAATATAGGGTATGATTAGGGTTTGATTAGGGATTTGAAACCCTAGATCTGAGATTGTTGGGGTTCGATTAGGGTTATTGTGCGATTGGTTTGGGTTTGATGGTTGTAGTGGGATCGACAGTGATGGTGGAGGCGGGATCGGGTGGCTGTTGGCTGATGCGATAATGTGCAGTAGTTGCCGACGAAGGGATTAAATGAGGCATATGGTGGCGCCGGTTGTGGGTGGCGACGGGGGTGATGACGCACGGCGATGGTGGTAGATAGGGCTGCGGCTCGGCGATTTGGCAGAGCAGATGGCTGCGACGGTGGTAATCGTCTGAGGTGGCGGTGGCGATCGTCTAAGGTGGCGGTGGTGGTTAGGGCTTAGGATTTTGGGAAGGAGGAAGACAGGAAGGGCATTTTTGTCATTTGTTAAATTAATCTTTACCAAACGCACTTTTTAGGAGCGTGAACATTACGCGCTGTTAGTTTGAACGATATTTTTGACGGTTGCAACACTTTTGCCTTTTTGCAATTTTCATAACAGAAGGGGTTTTTTTGCAACTACCCCAAACCACAGGGGTATTTTACGCAATTTTCTCTTTTTTTTAACTATAATCGATGACTTCTACATAAATGATAGATATTTGGTTTTTAATTCCTACAGATCAATTCGTTCCTTTTTTAAAAGATAGGGTATCCGCACAGAAAATAGAAAATACTTTATCAAATTTACCTTTCATAATAGATCAAATTAGATATATACGAATAAATATGGAGTATATGTCTATCGGTACAATAATTTTTTCACAACACATAACAAAAGTACAATATTAGCTACGCATGCAAATAAGTAGGATTATTTGTTGCCAAATATCATTGTACCATTTGTCGCTAGCACGACAAATTTTATGTTTCTTCTCCCTCATAAGTGTCAACATATGGTTCGAAGTTGCCATCTAATAATGTGTACAATGGTGCAAAATTGACAAACAAAAAAGAAGCATTCAATTGAGCCGCTGTACGTAGTTGTAATACTAACGCCTAATAAATGATATTCTCTATGATTGTTGCTTTTTACTTGTCGCGCATCTTCGAAAAATTGTTTGGCCTCCCTAAAAATCCGATTGGTTTTCTTGTACTGCAATATGGCACGAATTCGGCCTCCCTTCCTAGTTGGGGGGCTGATTCTCAAGGTCCGGTCAGTATCCATGACTGTTACCGAACCTGGTCCAACTTCTCCTCACCCAGTTTCACCAGCTTTTATCCTACGTGTTTCTTCTTCAATAGATGAGAATTTAACTGGTCAAGAGATTCTGGCATTGGGTGATCACCTGGGTCCTTCACTATTTCAGGAGATTATAGTCAGGCCTAAGCATGAATTATCTTCTACTTCGTCCTCCTCCAGTAGCCGAAACGCATTCGAGAATTTACTTCGGTTTCAACGGCTAGTAGTTTAGCACTTAAAAAGCTCAGAATCGTCGTTCCATATCCAGCTGCGACTGCTTTGAAAGCGACGAATCAATCTGTGGAAGTGTCTTCTTCTTCCAACTCCTCCGGTTCCAGGAAGCGTAACAGATGTGGAGATGAAGATGCAACTCAAGTTTCTTTTAGTTTGAATCAAATTCAAAGTCCTCTCTGCGAAATCTTTGGTCCATCCTTTGGGTTCGCTCTTGAAATCTGCTGCTATTGATTCTCTACATGTCGCTGGAATTAATAGTTGAATTACTAGTACTCCTAATTCGGTTGCTCATTCCTCTCGCATTGGTCATTTGGGGTACTACTATATGGACTTTGGTTAGCAGATGATTTAGGTTTCTTTGTCTCGGGTGTGAGGGCTTGGGCGATTGGGCCTTACCAATCACGGTTATGGAATTGTGGGGGAATGAGTCAGTTTTTTACACTTCAATTAGTTCTTTCTCTGATCCGTGAGTGTAATCCGGATGTTGTTTACCTTATGGAAACTCAGATGTCCTTTTGTAAAGTCGCATTGCTTTTTCATAAATGTGGGTTTGTTGTTGATTTTGTTCGAATGGATCCGGTTGGTTTAAATGGTGGTTTATGGCTTGGTTGGCGTTCTTCAATCTGTCTGAACATACGCAGTATTCATCAAAATTTTATCCTTGCTTCGAGCCTCGGGTCAGGAACTGGGATAGTATGTTATGGGTTTATTTACGGTCATCCTGAGCTTAAGTTTTGCAATCTAACTTGGGTTGCTTCTTTCTTAGAAGGTATTAAGGACTCTTTATGTTTGTGCAATGATTTTAATCATGTTTTGGTTCCGGAGGAAAAAAAATTGGAGTTCATTCGTTTGTAATTCTTGGAGTACAAAGTCTTCACGACTTTCTGGAAATTTTTAGTCTTCCGGACATTAATAGGGTTGAACCTCCTTTTACATGGGTGAGAGGCTCTCCTGAGCATGATTTTGTGTATGACAAACTTGACCAGGTGATGGCATCTCCGTCGTGGATGATTCTATGTTCTTCTGCTACAACTAGTAACTTGACCAGGTGATGGCATCTCCGTCGTGGATGATTCTATTTTCTTCTGCTACAACTAGTAACTTACCATCGTGGATGATTCTATTTTCTTCTGCTACGACAAGTAACTTAGCTATTCAACATTCTGATCATGCCCCAATTCTCTGTAACACATTGCCTTATGTATGCACTTTTCCTTCCCCTCATCGTGTTGAGGCTATGTGGTTATCTAATCCCCAATGCCTCTGATTTGGAATGTTTATGCCAGACCGTTACTTGGGTATCCTCTTTTTCACCTTATGCGTACTTTTCAATCCACAATGGGTGTTTTACATGCTTGGAGCTTTAGTAGATTTGGCTTTATGTTTGCTCAAATGAAGTTGGTGAGGGCTTCTCTTTTGCTTCCTCAAGCTAAGGTTTCAGACTCAGAATTGAGTCAGTTGGAGGATTTTCATAACCGTCGTAGGCTGGACTTTTTGTTAGAATGTGAGCTTGCCTTCTAGGCTCAAAGATTAAAAATTGCATGGCTGGATGGTGGTGATCGTAACACCAAATTATTTCATATGTCTACTATCATTCGCCGTCATCGTAATCACATTCATTTCCAGACTGATGATACAGGTAGTGAATTGGTGGATGTGGAAGAAATTGAAATTTACCTTGTTTCTTACTATAGTCAGCAGTTCCAGCCTACTTCTAACCTTATGTTTTCTTGAGAACACTTGTTCTCTTATGTAAGTGAGTTACCATTGTTTACTCTTTCGACTATTCATTTTTCCCATTTACACCAACCTATTACTCTGGATGAGATTAAGAGAGCAGTATATCAGTTAGGACAATACAAAGCCCCTGGACCTGATGGTATTCTAGTAGTTTTGTATCAAAGATGTTGGGATGTTCTAGGTCCTTTGGTGATTTGCAAAGTTCTTTCTTTCCTTAACTTAGGGACGTATGTTGCGAGAAATTAATTGCTCCTTCATCTCCTTAGTTCTAAAAGTGCTTGTTCTGTCAGCTGCTTCTGATTTTCGTCCAATCAGTTTATGTAACGTGATCTACAAAATCATCTCTAAAGTTCTTGTTAACCAGATGCAGCCGGTCATGTCAGATCTTATCTCACCGAGTCAGAATGCTTTGTGTCTGATAGAAGTATTTCAGATAATATCTTGTTAGCTCAAAATTTAACGGACTGTGTTTGTTGAAGAAAAAAAGGAGGCATTATTTTGGTGGCTCTTAAACTTGTATGAGCAAAGAGTCCGACCGTCTAAAATGGGATTGTATGCGGGCTGTACTTTCTAGTATGGAGTTCCCTGAGCGTTGCCTCATCTAATTCTTTGATGTGTCTCCACTATTACTTATTCGTTACTAGTCAATGGAGTCCCTACCTCTCAATTTTCTCCGTCCTGCGGTATTAGGCATGGTGATCCTTTATCACCCTATGTTTTTATCCTTTGCTCTGAGGTTTTATTTGCTGCTCTTCTTTTCACAGAGCATGCTGGGAAAATTGAAGGTATCAAAGCGGGAAAATTTCTCCCTCAGTTTCTCACCTTATGTGTGCGGATGACTTGTATCTTTTTTTTGAGACTTCAAAAAGATATTAGTCGCAACATTTATGAGGTTAAGAATGTTTTCGCTTTATACTGTAAATGGTCGGGGCAGGTCATTAATTAGAACAAGTCTGCTCTGACAATTAGCCCTAATGCTTCTCGTTCGGATAAAGCGCTTATTGAAATGGGGTTTGATTTCCTTGCCTCTTCATCCTTTGGTCGTTATTTGGGTGTTAATTTGGATGTGTTGACTTAGAAAAAGGAATTTTTTCATAGCCTTGTGACTCGGTTCAAGACCGTTGCGCTCATTGATTGGGCTTACCTCTTAACAAGGCTGGTTGTGCCACCTTAATTCAATCTATTCTTTCCTCTCTCCTAGTTCAGTACATGTTTTTCTATAGATTTCCTGTACATATTTGCTCATAGTTAGATCACATTCTTGCTCGATTTTGGGTTTTGGTTGTTTGGCCAGGCAACCAAAAAGTCAATTCATTGGATTGACCGGCCTACTCTTTGTTTACCGAAAGGTATGGGAGGACTTGGATTAGACACTTTCACTTATTAAAGCAAGCCCTGTTAAACTAAACAAGCTTGGAGGCTTTGGACTCAACCAAGTTCTCTTTTAACCAAAGTCTTAAAGGTAAATACTTCCCCTCAAAGAAATTTGTCGATATCCAACAAACACGAGTAAGGTCTTGGATTTGTGTAGTCTGTTAGTAGGGAAAGATCGTTAAAATAAGGTCTCGAATGGCATATTGGAGATGGGAGATCTATTTGAGTTTCGGTTGCCAAATGTTGCTCCGACTCAATTACAAGTCTTCTGTCTCCCTGATCACCTCCAAATTCGCGGTCCTGGAATTTAAGCCTTCTTCTCAATATCTTCCCTCCTGAAATTCTCTTAGATTTGTAACCTTGTACTTCCTTCAAACATTCTTTCAGGATGTAAGATTTTGGCTATATGGGAATAACGACTCCTTTTCTATTAAGAGAACTTATAAGGCTTTGTTGCATCGAAGGATGGTCCACTCTGTATTAGAGTGTGGCTCAAGTACCAGAGTTTGGAAGAAACTTTAGAAACTCCCACTCTCTGAAAAATGCTAGTATTTTTTTTGGCAGCTGCTTTATGAACAATTACCACTAGTGTCTGAATTGGTCAAAAGTAAATGTACAGCTTCAGATATTTGTCCCTTATGTTCCCTGTCCTCTGAAACTCATATTCATCTTTTTATGGAATGTGACTTGGTTCAAAACCTTTGGCAGACGGTGAGTGGAACCTCTGGTTTAGAGACTCATAGTAGCTCTTTGAAACTTGGTTGACTCTTTGGTTAACTAAGCCGCTTTTTCATCATTATCACTTAATGAAACATTTTCTTTTATTCATCATTATCAGTTAATAAGATCGTACTCTTACTCCTTCTATTCCCCACTTGAGCACTTCTATCCTCCCTTTTACCCTTTCCATTTTTCAAATGATTGCCAATGTCTTGTTCCTATTACCCTACTTTCTGCTCTATATTTCAGTGTTATAAGCTGAGGACTCACTTCACTTTGGAATTGGTTTGGCTTTGCCTAACTCATCTTGGGTTTCGATGGGAGCTAGTACCATGCATATTAAAGCAGTGGACCCTTTTGTGCGACAGTTTCTGCTATTCTTTCTGCTTTTGACTGGATGCAATTTGTTACATACTATACACATATTCTCTTCTTCGTAAATTTTACACCAGATCCGAAAATAGTGCTTCTCCGTCAGTTGTAGGCTGCCAACTTTTGTCCAAGATGACGACTACTTGATGTAGGAAGTTGCATTCGTTGCATATCAACCAAGGCAAATAAGGTGTGTTGACTTTCGCTTCTTTTGCTTGCCGATCTGGGAAAGAAGTTTAGCAGGATTGGATAGCTTTGTAAAGCCAACGGTTCTCGTTCTTGATTGTCTCTGTTGTTGTTACGCATGTGATGTTTTGTTTCTTGTGGTAGTTTTTGGGTCATATGTTCTTGTTGGATGGGGTTGTTATCCACTTTTTATTTCCTGTTTCATTTCTATTCAGATGGATGCGATTGTCATCCATAAGGATTTAGTTGTGTCACTTTTCTTCTCTGATCTTGGTATATATTTCTACTTTCAATAAAGAAAAAACTTGAAAAAGGAGATAAAAGCACTACATAAACAAAGAGAGTTTAAATGAGTATTGTACATGTCGACATAGTAAATATCGTCCTTTTTGTATCTAGGTGGAAGATGGAGTACGTTAGCAGCCACCAGACAGGTTCGGCCTGTGCCACACTCGGCCAAATCTTTCTTTGAAATTAACAACGGCATACTCATAGTAAAACTATACTTCAATATTCGTAATATCACACATGTAATTAAAACATTTAAATAATGAAGAGTGACCGTGGCCCTCCTAGCTTTACACCAATTTGGACTCTCAAGGATTACTTACAGAGTATTATGCTCCCTCCATCTTAAAAAAAAATTGATCATTTACATATTTGGCCTGTCGAGCAGATGAGCTCCCTGTGTGCTCAAAATGACTATTTGGCCTGTCGAGCATTATTCGAGCTTCATGTGCGCTCGTGCTTGGTAGACGACCTCCCTATGGGCTCAAAGTGTTTATTCGGCCTGCAAAAATTTCAAGATTGACTTGATTGGAAGAACTAGCCTCATGTAATCAGTGACACATTCGAAAGATGAACTCCTGAAAGCTTCAGGAGTAATACTACCTTGGTGGTGCTTGGTTGTGATGTTAGGGAATCGATGGCATTTAAAGTGCAGAAGGCGATGGTAGGTGCAGACGACAATGGCAGATGGGAACGGGTAGTGATGGTTAGTTTGCCGTTTGGTTAAGAATATGTTTCAGTTGTGTATCAGCGTGTTATTTTAAAGATTCAAATTTAAGTATATAGTCAAATGGGTACCCATTTGTGACCATATAAACCAGCGGGTCATTTGGTTATAAAAATTACCGACCCACTAAGTCCCTAGATAAAGGGTCTTTGCGTGACTTTTAAGTGAACGAACTGGGGTGGTCTAATGTGTTTGAATTATGACCGCCACCCCTACACTTGCTCCCACCAATCACTCTAATGAAACCCTTGCCATCCATACTGGATACAATTTCCATTACGGATGTAAATCATTCTCATTGCACTTGGGCCTATTTGATGTAATTCAAATCAAATGCTCTAACATTTTGGCATTTATTCCCAACCTATCTTGGCTACACCTATAGGCCCACTGGGGGTCCCAATTTTCATGACACGTCGGCACATTCAGCGGTCAACTTTTTAACGCTCACAAGCCTGTCAGAGCGACACATAATCAAGTCACGTGAATTTGCTCCTTGGTGCGCCTTTCCCCTAAGGGGGTCGGCCACCTTCCATTTCAAGGGGTTGACCCCATTCCTTCACTTCTCTTTAAAGGGACCATGCATCGTTTGCAACCCCCTTGCCATTGGTTGTGCGCCCTTGCCCGTGGTCGCCCGTCGTTGCCCGTGCGCCTGCTTCACGTCGCCCGTTGCCGTCACCCATTGTCACGCGTCATCTCCGCGATGCCCACCGTCGCCCGGGCACCGGTTTCACGGCGCCCGTCGCTCGTGGTCGCGTGTTGTCTTTGCAACGCCCGCAGTCGTCTGCAAGCCGTCTCTACTATGCCCGTTGCCCACGCGTCGTCTTCAACATTCTGCAGCGCCCATGCACCCCGCCGCTGATACAGTCTTGTCCCCTGGTTCTCTGTCACACTACCACGCTCCTCGCGTTGGTCTATCCTTTCACCACACCATGCACACCTTGCCTTAGTCGTGGAGCATGCTTTGACCTACTCCCCAAAGTGTGCAGCATCCCGCGAGGATAGGCGACTCCTCCGGGACACTATCTTTGCCAGTGAGCTTTTCAACTCCCCTTCCGCCAGGTAGACGGCTCTTTCGGGATGTTACCTCGGCCCGTCAGGTAGACGGCTTCTCCGGGATGCTACCTTGCCACGCTCTGAGTGCTCCGGTACAAGGACTCACCCGCGGGGATAGGCGACTCCTCCGGGACACTATCTCTGCCAGGGAGCTTTTCAACTCCCCTTTCGCAGGTAGATGGTTCCTCCAAGATGCTATTTTAACAGGCTCCGAGTGCCCCGACACAAGGACTCACCCACGGGGATAGACGACTCCTTCCGAGACACTATCTCCGTCAGGGAGCTCTAAGTGCTCTGGTACGAAGACTCCCTTACTACCAAGTAGACGGCTCCTTTAGGATACTACCTCGGCCCACGGGGATAGGCGACTACTCCGGGACACTATCTCCGCCAGGGAGCTCTAAGTGCTCCC
Source organism: Escallonia herrerae (assembly GCA_033070095.1). Lineage (NCBI taxonomy): Eukaryota > Viridiplantae > Streptophyta > Magnoliopsida > Escalloniales > Escalloniaceae > Escallonia > Escallonia herrerae. The sequence goes on along the minus strand of JAVXUP010002077.1, from coordinate 137,251 downwards.
GTACGAAGACTCTTTTTCTGTCAGGTAGACGGCTCCTCTAGGATGCTACCTCGGCCCGTGGAATTGCCGACTCCTCCGGGACACTCTCTCCTCCAAGGTGTCTGCGTGACTGGCCTATGTGCTCCGATACCAGGGGCTTTATCAGCACCCCTAGGGATTGCGACCCTGGGGTCGCTTTGAGACGGGAGCAGGTCTGCGGAGGGCATCACGCCTAGTTTGCCTGGCGGTTGGGCATCGGGTCTTCCCCACCGCTGCCAGGCTTGTGGGACTCTGAAAGGGCTTGGATTGGTGGCTAGATCAAGGGGTGTTCTCTGGCAACGCCGATGTTGTGGGCCCCAGTCTTTCCAGACAGACAGAGCGGCACTGTAAGGAACAGGCCCGGTGAATATGCAATCCGGTAGTCTAACGAAGAGCCTGTATTTTTGGACCCCATGTGATGTGTCACACCCAGGAGATGCCATGTGGCAATTGATGACATAGGAATACTTTTGCTTATAAATAATTGACTTTGGATATCATTTACAAGAGGAACTATCTCATTTGACATTTTAACTTAATCACTCTAGAATCCAAATCTTCTGGAATTCTACAGAGAGAAACATATAGGACCTTGACTCTGAACTTAAGCATCAGACTGTGACTGTTGTTGTATATTCACCCTGCGCCATCACTCTCGCAGCACTGCCACCCTCAGGCTTTATCTGGGAAGCCCTTGGTCTCTACCCTTATTGTGTCCCATATTAGCACACTTGGCATCTAACTCGAACTACATTCCTTGTGGCACCTCCACGTCGACTGCGAACCCACTTTCCTTGGCATCGTTTTTGGCGACTCCGCTAAGGAGGTCAGCATCGTAGTGCAGTTCATCCCTTGTCTCACACACCCAAGCAACCATGCATCAGCAATGCAGGGTTACCAGGACTACCAGCCAAAGCCTTAACCCAGCCATCCAAGAGGAGCATCATCTCGAGGACCAAAGGGAGACCAGCCATAACCAACTTTAGGCTCCCCCCAGGATGAATGCACTAAATGTAGCCGCATTCGTCAATGCCACAATCCAACACCTTAGTCTTACCATCACCAAACTTCAAGACTCCCAATCATCTCCCATAGTCACGATATTAGAAATTCAAAAATCAATCCAAGTCTTGACTTCACAGTCGCCGACATCTCAAGGCCTCAAAGCTCCCCACCCTGTACCCACTGCTCACCACTTGTCATCCCAAGCTCTAGGGTTGGCCTCTCCTGCTCAGATCCAGCCTTTAGGGCCTGGGCTAGTTCTTGACACTGCTCAGGTCCCAATGTCATGACCACCGCTACCTCGGTCCTCAGGGCCCTCAACAATAGGACTTGCGGCACCTCAGCCCGCGACGCCACATCTTACGCTTGCTCAAAGCACTTTGGAGACTCATGACTCAATTGAGATGGAGCCTAACCCTAACGTAACCAACCAAAAGCTAAACACAAGCCATTCCCCTGGCTTGCTCCAGTTGACCCTTCCTAATAGCTAGCCTCCTACCATTGGCACTACCTCTGTGCAAACCACACCCCAAGAAGTTATTCCCCACCAATATCCCCTCTCTACCATTTTCATCCCCTCAATGCCTTAGGTCACCCCGTCTAGGGGCTCCGGTGCTAGGATCTTCCCGATAGCACATAAACCCTCAAATGCTTTGTATGTCACCAAGCATGACGTTGACGCTATCCTCTGCTGTCTCAAGCAGTCATCCGTACCACACTCCCCCTCTAAGCTATCTGGCTATGCTCCCTACTCTGGTGACCTCGCTACCAAGCCCTACCCTGTCAAGTACAAGCAACCAGCCTTCACCCTATTCAACAGTAAAGAGGGCAATGCCCGTGAGCACCTCACTCGTTTTGCTAGCTCTGAGGAGCACTATGGGGAGGACGAAACTTTGAGGCTTCAGGAATTTCACAAGTCCCTGACTGGCCTCGCCTACTCTTGGTACTACCAGATCCCTAACGGCACTATCCACTCCTGGTCTGGCATGCTCTAGCTCTTCCTTGACAAGTTTCACTATGAAACAGAACGTGTGACCATCGTTGACATTGCCGAAATCTGCCAGAACCCTGGGGAAGACCTCAACACCTATGTCACATGATTTTATCATAAGTGCTTGGAGTGCATTGAATTTAGTAAGGATGAGACCCTTGTACCTATTTGCATCAAGAACATGAAAGACACCTACAGGGTCTACCTTAAAAACCTCCAGCTTCTATCTTGGGGACATCTCAAGGAAGCTGTACGCGTGCACCTATGACTCGGTCGGTTTGTCAAAGACCCCAAAGCCCCAAACTCATATTGCCCTGGCCGCGACGGTAGAAGTGGTCAGTAATGACGACAATAGCCATAAGTGCCAATCCCAAGGAAGGGACGGGCGCCCTGACAAGAAAAGGCAGCTGACGCTTGCCCCAAAATATCCATGTGACTTGAAGACCGTTAGAGTTCTCCTCGAGACTTGGATCAACGACAATGCCATAACCCTTCTTGATGCCGACACTGAACCTACCTCGGAAGACCTAGTCCATCCCAACTATTGCCCTTATCATCAGAAAGTCGGTCATGACCTCAAGTGGTGTAGGGGCCTCAAGTTCGCCTTCGCTGACAAAATTGCATCTAGCAAGCTCAAGCTCTAAGTGCGGGACATGTGATCTATCCGCCCAAGCCCTAACCTGCCTAGTGCATTTTCCACACTTGTAATTTTTTTCCTTCATTTTACAAGTTTCAATGTGCTCAACTCCATGTACCAAGGTATGTTGCCCACTTTTGTTATCAATGAAATTATATTTTCCAGACTTAAAGAAAAATTTTCAAGCTACATTGCTCTTGCACAAGTCTACTGACACCACCCTTGATGCCATCACTCACTCCCTTGGGGGCTTCACCCCTTCCCAACCCCTTCTGTCTTTCATTGCACAGTGACTTGGTAGGTGGTGCGAAGGGTGGCTCAAGCCATGCTACTTGTCTCGACTCTGTCAGTCGACATCCCCTTAGGCCTCGCGAATGCCCTTGCAAGCCGGATCGCCACCCTCAGCGGCCTCCCTCGCGACGTACTTACCCGAGCTCCACTATTTTTTTCTCGACTTAAATTTTTTTTCTATCATGTAGTTCCCTATCCCTCTCATTCTCCCTCTCTAACATTTAGAAAATTTTTTGTTGAATTTTCAACAAATTTTTTCATACCCCTCCCACCAACCCCCTCATCCTCTTTCTAACACTTCAAAAAATTTTCAACAAAAATTTTTAACCCTTCCATTTTATACTATTTTCAATACTCGGGAAAATTTCTCAACACTTAGAAAATTTTTAAAATTTTCTCACCCCCTCCACCCTCTGATCCTCGTTCTATACTTCGAAAAATTTTCATAAAATTTTTCACCCCCAGTGCTCTCTCCAACACTTAGAAAAATGTTCAATGAACATTTTCATCTCCCCCACCCCCCCATTCTCTCTTTTTCGCTTAAAAATCTTTCTTCATCAAAATTTTTTTCACTCTTATTCTCTTTATATACACCTTGAAAAGTTTCATTGAGGGCCACGCCAAAAAAAAAAAAAATTACCCCCTACCCCACCTCTAGGCAGGCTCCCAAGCTCGGGCAGCCCTTCTATATGGGTCTCCCTCCCCCGCTCTCTTCCCTCATTTAATTCCCTCTCTCCCTTTCTCTCTCTTCCTTTTTCTCTCTCCAATCACTCCCATCACTCTCTCTTACACATTCTCTCTCTTCCTCTTTAAACTCACCCACTCTTTCCTCCCTTTCACTCGTGGGTTTCTCCCTCTCCCCTCACTTTTTTTTCCTTTCCACTAATCATTACTCTTTCCCCCCTCCCCCTCTCTTTCTCTCACATTAATTCCCTCTCACATACCCCACCAATTCCTCTCACCCAAGACCTCCCCCCTTTTACCCATACACGACCGACCCCCTCCATGGCCGACCTCCCTCCCTCATTTAATTCTCACAACTCTCATCTCTCTCTCTCTCTCTCTCTCCCTCTTCCTATTTTTCTTTCTTAATAAACCCATTTCTTACGACACCCCACACACCAAGGCCGGCCCCCCTCCCTCTCTCTCTCTCTCATTTAATTCCCTCCAACTTTTACCTCTCTCTCTCTCTCCCCCTCTTCCTATTCTTTCTTTCTTCTTTCCAGTAAAGACCCACGTCTTACCCCCACCCCCTCCAAGACCGACCCTCCCTTGGCCGACCCTTCCACCCATAGCCGACCTCCCCCCTTCTCTCTTCTCCTGCCTTTCCATTAACTCCCCTCCACCCATCACTTTCTTCTTTTACTCATAAAAAATTAACACTTAACTTTTTTTCTTTCTTTCTCTCCTCACTTCCCAAGTCCACCCCCTCACACATCCCTTGGCACCCACCTCTCCCTCAATTTTTTTCTTTTTCTTCTTCTCCCCTCTTTCATCACTACCCATTTTCTTTACATTACTTAATAAATATCACATGCCTTATAATCTCACCTCATCTCTTTCACTCCATAACACTTAACATTGTTTTCCTATCCAACCAAAATCAAGAACCAATATACCAAAATTTTTTTCTTTCTCTACAACTAAAAATTTCACGTGCTTTTAGGATGGCACTTGTTCGCCCAATTACCCATTTCGTCACTCTTCAACAGTTAGAAATTTTTTTGTAACTTTGAAAAAATTTACATCCCAAGGCATTAGTAGGTGGTGCGAAGGCTCAAGCCACCTACTACTTGCCCTAACGTTCTGTGACGACCGTGCCCCTGCACCCAATGTCGTCTTACCATGTCAACGCCTAAGCATTCCAAGGCTTTAGTAGGTGGTGCACGAGGTGGCTCGAGCCACCTACTCTTCATCCTCATCATGCAGTGACGACGTCAACAACTCTCTGGCCAAAGAACATAAAAAATATTGCTAAGTGTTTATGCGTGTGGCGCCCGCTCGGGTTGCCCCTCCGAGCACACCACATGCAGGGGGCTTATGTTCCTAACCTATCTTGGCAACACCTATAGGCCCATTGGGGGTCCCACTTCTCATGACACGTTGACACATTCAACAGTTAAATTTTCAATGCTCACAAGCTGATCAAAGCGACACATAATCAAGTCACGTGAATTTGTTCCTTGACGCGCCTTTCCCTCAGGGGGTCAGCCACCTTCCTCTTCAAAGGGTCGACCCCATCCCTTCACTTCTCTTTAAAAGACTATACATCATCCATGACCCCCGTCACTTGTGGTCGCGCGCCGTCTCTGCGATGCTCGCCGTCGCCCGTGCGCCGTCTTCACGTCGCTTGTCATCGTTGCCCGTGCATCGACTTCACGGTGCCCGTCACCCATGGTTGCACACCATCTTTGCGACGCTAGCATGTCGGCTTCACGGTGCCCATCGCTGTCACCTACGGGTAGGCTCCACGGTGCCCTTCGCTGGTGACCACGGGCCGAAGCCATGGCGCTCCTCACCCTCATGTCGTCTCCAACACTCCGTCGCGCCCATGCACCGCGCTTCTGGTACAGTCGTGCCTCCTGGCTCTCTGTCACATTATCACGCTCCTCGTGTTAGTCCATCCTTTCACCACACCATGCGCACCTTGCCTTGGTCGTGGAGCATGCTTTTGACCTACTCCCCGGAGTGTGCAGCATCCCGCGAGGATATGCGATTCCTCCGGGACACTATCTTCGTCAGGGAGCTTTTTAACTCCCCTTTTGCCAGGTAGAGGGCTCTTCCGGGATGCTACCTCAGCCCGTCACGTAGAAGGCTCCTCCAGGATACTACCTTGACGTGCTCTGAGTGCTCTGGCACAAGGACTCACCAGCAGGGATAGGCGGCTCCTCCGAGACACTATCTCCACCGAGGAGTTTTTTTAACTCCCCTTCCACCAGATAGATGGCTTCTCTAGGATGCTACCTCGGCCCGTCGAGTAGATGGCTCCTACGGGATGCTACCTTGACACGCTCTGAGTGCTTCGGCATAAGGACTCACCCACGGGGATAGGTGACCCATCCGGGACACTATCTCTGCCACGGAGCTCTAAGTGCTTCGGTACAAAGACTCCCCTTTTTCCAGGCAGACAGCTCCTTCGGGATGCTACCTCAGCCCGCGAATCGGCAACTCCTCCGGGACACTATCTCTGCCAGGGTGTCTGCATGACTGGCCTACGTGATGTAGCACCGGGGGCTTCATTAACACCCCTAAGGACTATGACCCCTGGGTCACTCTGAGATGGGAACAGTTCTTCAGAAGGGCATCACGCCTAGTCTACCTGGCAGTTGGGCATTGGGTTTTCCCTACCGCTGCTAGTCCTGTGAGACTCTATAGGGGCTTGGATTGGTGGCTAGATCAAGGGGTGTTCTCTGGCAACACCGACGCTGTGGGAGCCAGTCTTTCTAGATAGACAGAGCAACTCTGTGAGGAGCAGGTTGGGTGAATATACGATCCAACAGTGCAACGGAGAGCCAGTATTTTTAGACCTCCTGATGACATGTCAATCCCAGGGGATGCCATGTGACAATTGATGACATAGGCATACTTTTGCCTATAAATAATGGACTTTGGATTTCATTTACAAGAGGAACTCTCTCATTTGACATTTTCACTTCCTTACTCAAGAATCCAAATCTTCTGAAATTCTAGGGAGAGAAACATACAGGACCTTGACTCTGGACTTAAGCATCGGACTATGACTGTCATTGTATATTCACCCTGCGCCCTCATTCTCTTAGCACTGCCACCCTCAGGCTTTGTCTGAGAAGCCCTTGGTCTCTGACCTTGCTTCACTCTTACTGTGTCTCATATCAACACACTTGACATCTAACTCGGACTGCATTTTTTGTCGCACCTTCAAGTCTACTGCGAACCCACTTTCGTTGGCATTAGCATCCTTTCTATCGTGAACTCAAACACATTCGACGTGAAAGTGGACTAAAAGCTTTTTAATGCTTAAGGTAGTACAAGAAATTTGACTTCCACAACAAACATGATTCGTTGAGGAAGGCGGCCTATTCGCCAAGAAATCCATACTGCGACGGAAAAAATTCGTCATGAAGTTCGTCAAGGACTCACCGTTAAGAAAGGTTTTTCTCAACGAATATCTGTGTTCATCAATAAAAATCATATTTATTGACGATTTTATACTCCATCAAGGAATGTATGAGATTTAACAACAAATAATTTGTCAAAATAGTTCACTCAAATAAGTTCGTCAAGAATGGGTTAGTTTATCGACGAACTTGGGTTCGTCAACAAATCATTCAACATCACAATTTTTTCCTTGACATCTTGACTTCATCGATAAGGGTGGCATTTGTTGACAAACTCAAGTTCGTCACAAAAACCTTGATCATCACAATTCTTCCTTGACATAGTGGCTTTGTCGATAATGGTGACATTTGTTGACATGTTCGTCAGTAAATTCTTGCTTGTCACAATTTTTTCCTCAACATCTTGGCTTCATCATTGAAAACTACATTCAATGACGAAAAAGTTTATCATTACTTGGTGCCCTTTTAACTACGAATACTTTGGTCTTTGATGAGCATCAAATTCTAACGACAAATAATAGAATATTTTATTTAAAGACAAATAATCGAAAGATTTAGCGACAAATAATAGAAACACGTCTTCATCTAATACATAAAACTAATGCTATCCATTACAAATATTTAGTTGTTTACAAATTGAGGACATAAGTGTGTAGCAACAAAGCTTGACATATATCCTAAGTACAAATTAGCACTATACAAATACAATGCACATGTTGATGCAAATGCAGCCATCCTAGTGGTCGGTGATGCATAAAATATCGATCACTTACTTCATATCATGTCCAGAGATGATCCGTATATCGCATCTGAGAACACTGCAACAACAAAAAAAATGATTGCAAGCCTGCATTAAAAATGAAAAGAGGAATATAAGTATTCATGTTAAGATGCTGCTTAAACCTCTCCACACTCCATGCAATCCACCACCATCAATTAAATCTTTTTTTTACCACAATTGCATAATCAAATTACTCAATCATGTTTAGCCTCTCAAAAAGCAAGTATAAGATAGATACAAAAATTAAACTTGTTTAGTGCACCATGGAAGTTTACAAACGAAATCTCTATCTAAAAAGCAATACTCAACCGGCAATCAATATAATTTTATCGTATCCTTAATTAGAACTAAAATGTAGGATGAACTTATATTGCTGAAGGCTTGAACCATGAATAGGTCAGTTAAAGAGAGCGATTGTGGGGAAAAGATTGGATATAAAGTGGAAGCTAGGTAGAACGAATCCAAAGGTAGAACCAAATTACCACCTCTAGAACCAGGCTCAAGTTCAGCCACTGGGCATGTTCACATTACAAGCCAGCACACCCTCACTATGTATCTTGCACCCAAGGTAACTTAAAAACACTGTCTCCCTAACTGGAATTCCCTCATTTTAATGGATCTCATGTTAGCGGTCGAGTGCGTAAGGCAGAATATTATTTTAAATTGCATCCAACAAGGTTTTACTATATTCCTTAAAGGAATAGAGGCCTTGGGTGAATTTGGATAACTAATGACGGATGGAGGTTAGTGAAGAATTTAGAGTTGCACATGTAGCTGTATATCCTGGTGATAAGGCCTTCAGTTGGTTCCCACAATATATTCAACCGATTGGACATATTAATTGGCATGATTTGGTAGTGTACTAACTTTTTGCTCAATTTTCTGAGACTAAAGGTCTGTTTGACACAGTTTTTTTTTTCAGTGGTCAGTTTTTAAAGAGCAGCTTAATTTTATTTTTTTTACAAAAAGAAGTGGGTGTTTGATAACTCTTTTTTTTTTGAGTTTTTTTTTTTGGTGTTTGGTAACATTTTTTATTTTGACTTTTTTTTTTGTAGTGGTTTGCGGTGGCAGTGGTGGGGCGTAGCGGTGGTCGACGGTGGTGGTGGCCAGTGGTTGTCGCGGCAGTCGCTGCCGGCGGTGGTGGCCAGAGGTGGTTGCCGGCGGCGGTGGTGGCCGGAGGTGGCAGCCCGGTGGTGGTTGCCGGCGGCCGGAGGTGGCTGTCGGTGGTTGCTGTCTGGCTGCGATGGGCGGTGGCTGCCGGAGGTGGCTGCCGAAGGTTGCTGCCGGCGGTGGTGGCCGGAGTGGCCTCCGGCCAACAGTGGTGGCCACCGCCCACTGCTACCCGGTGGTGGCTGCAGGCGGTCAAAGGTGGCTGTGGTGGTGGCTGCCGAAGGTGGCCGCCCGGTGGTGGTTGCCGCCGGCCGGAGGTGGCTGTCGGTGGTTGCTGTCTGGCTGCGATGGGCGGTGGCTGCCGGAGGTGGCTGCTGGAGGTTGCTGCCGGCGGTGGTGGCCGGAGTGGCCTCCGGCCAACGGTGGTGGCCACCTCCCACTGCTGCCCGGTGGTGGCTGCCGGCGGTCAAAGGTGGCTGTGGTGGTGGCTGCCGAAGGTGGCCGCCCGGTGGTGGTTGCCGCCGGCCGGAGGTGGCTGTCGGTGGTTGCTGTCTGGCGGCGGTGGTGGCCGGAGGTGGCCTCCGGCCAACGGTGGTGGCTGCCGACGGTCGAAGGTGGTTGTCGGTGGCTGCCGGGCAGTGGTGGGTGCTGGCTGCCGGCGGTGGGTGCGTTGTGGTGGAGGTCTCAAAAAAAAAATTTAAAGTGAAAAAAAAAGAGCTTTCTCCTCTTTTTTTTTTACTCTACAATTTAAAAAGTGGGTTTTTAAATTGAAAAAAAAAGAGTTACCAAACACCCCATTTTTTCCCAATTTTTAAAACTGAAAAAAAAAGAGCAAAAAAAAACTCTGTCAAACGGCCCCTAAGTTTGTGTATGTTGTTACTTAATTCAATCAACTTACTTAAAGTGCTTCAGTAAAGGAGAATTACATTGACTTTGAAGCCATTAGGGCTCACTTATTGTGTGAGGGTTATTTCAGCAAAGGAGAATTACTGAGGGTAGTTTAATGAGAGTTATTTCGTAAAGTGTTTTCTAGGAGTTCTGAAAGGTGAAATAATGACTACGGAGATATGGAGGCCACAATAGAGATGTCAAATGGGCCGGGCTTGGGCCGCCCGGCCCAAGTCCATCGGGCCTCCAGCAAAATGGGCCGGGGTCGGGCCGGGCCAGAATCTGGGAATATCTGGGCCCAGTCCAAGCCCAGGCCCCAGGTCCAACATTTAGGGCCGGGCCCAGCTCCAATTTTTTTTTTAATTTTTTTGCATTTTCTTGTTATTCAAGGTAAATGCTTTAATTACGGTAATTTGTTGTTATTATTTAAGCAAATTGTATTCTAGGCATGTCCAATATTCACAATTTAATGAACCTAAGCTTTATCCTTTTATTTCATTATAAATCATATACATTGAAGATAAATGTGTTTATAGGCCCTCTTTTTATCCTGGCTTGGGACTGGCTGCTTGTAAACAAACAGGCGAAGTTACCTATTTTTTTATATATATGGAAAAATATCTATCTTGCTTGTAAAAACTTATTATATATATATATATATATATATATATATATATGAAAGAAACTATATTTTGTGAGAAATTTTATTCTTAAAACTTAAGAGAAGGAAAATAAAAAGAAATTACCTAATCATCCGAAAGTACTTCAACATCCGAGTCACTGCTCTTCCTATCATCAATCGGTTTATCTTGCTCGCGGTATTTCGCATCAAGATAATCCTTCCAACATACACATAGCTCGAGCGACTCGGGGTTAAGACGACTCCTCCTGTCATCCAAAACCCTCCCGCTCGCTGAAAATGCCGACTCTGAAGCAACCGTGGAGGCTTGCACTGGCAGTACATCCCGTGCAATTTGGGATAAAGTTTTATACATGTTTTGATTTTGTTTCAAAAAATTTAACAAATTAAAATTAACCTGTTCTTGCATTGATAAATCAGAATAATGATCAGTATTTGAATATACACCAATCTCATTAAAAGAGAAAAAAGTAGACGAACCTGCCGAATTAGAAGTACCTTCACCTGGTAGTTGTCTTGCTACTAGATGTTCAAAGCCCTTAAGGTATGGCGCATAATACCTCTCAGCAGTCGATGATGAAGCTCGTCCGCGCACGTCAGCAGAATTACGATAGAGGTTGAACAGTTCCTCAAATGTCTTGCTCATTTTCGCTGTGAGTGCGGTTGTGTCCTCTACTGGGTAGCACATTAATTTCGATATCTCTTGTATCGAGACGTTCACGCCATGCAACTTTAACCTAGGATCTAAACAAGTAGCCACAGCAAAAATAACAGGCAGTTCACTCCAATATTTATTAAACTTTTTATCCATCACTTTTACTATTTCCTGAAAGGGTCCTATATATCTCCATTTTGTTAACATTGTAGCCATCTTGAGAATTTCTATTACAGCGAGAGGAGAGGTGGGATAGTACGTACCAGACAATAAATTGGTAGACGTGTAAGATACCTCCAAAAATTCAGCTAGGTATGTGGCCATCTGCCATTCCTCTTGAGTTGGCAAGCCGGCTGGGAACAAGGTTAGTAGAAAATGCGTATAGACTTCTCTGTATGCCAGAATGTGTAAAAGCATATGGTATGTAGAGTTCCACCTGTGGACCACATCTGTAACTGCTCTCCTGCGAGGCATATTATATTCAACACACAACGTTTTAAATTGTTGTGTTCTCGGACTCGAACTATTAACATACGCTGTCATACCCCTCATTTTGACAAGAATATCTCCTGCAGCAGCTAAACCATCTTGAACAATTAAATTAATTATATGACAAACACAACGAACATGAAATAATTTACCAGAAAGTACAGGTTTGAGGCTCTCCTGTAAAGCATCAACAGCAGCTGTATTGTTAGAAGCATTATCAAAACTAATACTCATAATCTTATCCTTTAATTTAAACGTGGTACATGCTTTTAATATAATACTAGCAATGTTCATTCCATCATGCGGAAAAGGAAAGAGCTCGAAAGCGATGATTCTCTTGTGCATAATCCAATCTGCATCAATCCAATGGGCCGTCACACAAGTATAACTAACAAAAGTAAACGGAGATTGCCAAATATCAGAAGTAAGACTAACTTTACCGTCAAATTTATCGAAATAATCGATCAGGCGTGCTTTAGCAGCATTATACTGTCGGAGTGCATCGGATCTAGTTGTGTTTCTATGAACCTTTTTGTACAAAGGTTGAACGTATGTGTTCATATATCTAGAGTGCTTAGCATTATCGGCAAAAGAAAAGGCTTGTTCATCGTGAATAACAAATTCAGCGAGACCGTCTCTTTGCTCTCGCTGATTATAAACAAATAACTTACCGTCAAAAGATAACTGCGTTTGGGTAGGTTCGACGTGGCCTTGTCGAGGTGCACACTGAGGGTAATGCCTGTTAAGATGTCCATTACCACTACCAGACGAAAATAATTTAGCACAGTACTTACATCGAGCTTTTCGGATGCCGTCCACCATAACTTCATCAAAATGATTCCAACACTCGGCTTTCTTTTTTTTTCCCCTTTTGGACTTCTGGCTCATTACCGGAGGCATTGCTCGGCCCTTCTTCATCATGACCAGGCATAGGGTTAAGATTATGCCACGGAGTAGTAGCTTCGCCAACCGAGCTGCGTCCTTGACTATAATGCGGGGGGTCTTGATCAGGCGTGTATTCAAAATCTGGAATGTTTTGATTGAACTCCCAATTGGCTTGGGTATCTATCATACAGCCTGTACTCATTCGTCCAGGAACGAATGGTTGTGGTGGTGCTTGGATTGGTGTTTGTGATGGCCGTGGTGCTGGCGCTTGTGCTGGTGGTGGTGTTTGTGATGATGATGATGTTTTTCGTGATGATGATTCACGCTTCAGTTTCTTCAGTAATCCAGCCATATTTGACACTAAACTTTTTTACTAGATTGAAAAATAAAATTAGTAAGAGTAACTAAATACACAAGTATAAGAGTAGTAATTAGTAATTAAAAATAACAATTAAAAGAATTAAAGAGTAACAAATGAATCACTGAGGGTAATTCGAAATTGGAGAGTTAGTAATTAAAAAAATTAGTAATAGTAATTGATAAATATAAAAATTCACTAATTACTAATTACTAGACAAAAGAATTAGAGAGTAACAAATTAATAAGATGAGTCATTAGTAATTAAAATTTAGCAAAAGTAGTAATTAGTAAACAAGAGTAATAATATGCAAGAGTACTAATAAGTAAATAAGAGTAGTAATTAGCAAGAGTAGCAAAGCTTGTAGAAATGTAGAATGTTTATATAAGAGAGAGTAAGAAGATTGGTGTGAAAAATTAGAGAGAAATTGTGTGAATTTATAGATTTTTAAACTTCACAAAAGACCAAAATACCCCTAAAAACTATCCGTTTATAGTTGTTGGAGAGGGTAAGAGTGTAAAAACCTTAAAAGAGTTGAAAAAATTAACTTAGACCAAAATACCCCTCAAACTAGTCGTTATTTTGCTGTTGGGGGGGGGGTAAAAGTGGAATTTAGGAAAAAAAAAGGGGAAATAAATCCTTTGGGGGAAAGGGGGGGGGGAAGTGAATTTGAAAAGTAAAGAGGGGGGCCAGATTCGGGCCAGACTCGGGCCACTTCCGGGCAAAACCGGGGCCATTTCTGGGCCATGGTTCAGGCCGGGCCAAACTGGGGCTTTTTCGAGCCGGCTTGACCCGGGTTTTTTTCTCGGAAATTCAGGCCTGGTCCAGGCCCAGGCCCTAAGCCCTAAAAGACCAGGCCTCTACTGTTCATAAACGGGGCCGGGTCGGGCCAGCCCTCTGGCCGCCCAGCCCGTTTGACAACTCTAGGCCACAGAGCCTAGCAAGGGCCAGAGAATTGGCCAGGTAGTAAGAGGAAGCACTATGCTGTTTATTTACAACATTATATCACCTTTACTAACACTCTAAGCCACACTACCAAGCTCCTCATTCCAGGCCTTCCAGCTCATTCTAATCCTTCATCCCTAACAAGCCTAACCCTGCTCATTCTCGAAAATACAACCACTACCTCTTCTAGATTTGCGTAAGCCCCTTATCACTTACAAGCCCTCAGTGCCACACTCTACTGAAGTCCAATTACCTACATTGCAGTCTAGAATCAACAACACCCTTAAAAACCAGAATAACCTACCAGAGATTAACCCCTATTGAGCACCAAAAGAAAACCAAGTACCTTATAATCTTTAGCGGGATCCATATTGAATTAACTCAACTATATCCAAGTGCATGGTCAAGTGCCTCGTACCAAAAATAAAGAAATGGTTAATTTTTAGCAGTGATTTATTTTTTCAGAATCCACATCGCTATGTAGCACCTACATCGAGAATTCAAGTATTGTATCCCCTCCCTTCTTCTACTCCGTCCTGAAGAGCAATCCCACGAGGGTGAGCTAACTCCAAAAATCCTGTAACACCCCAAAAATCTGGAGCTCCATCGCCTCGAGCTCTCGTTTATTTTTTGGAGTGCAAATAGTTATTTTAAACAGTTCCCAAAGTTCAGGATATTACATTCTCCCCACCTTATAAAAATTTCATCCTCGAAATCTGATTTTGGATTTCCTTCCACTCATGGCATCCAGGCACTACGCTTTCGCTGCGCCACTCTGATAATTATTGCACCATAGTGAAGCTACATCTAATCTTCGTGCCCACATTTGTTTCCACGAATTTTTGAATGCAACAGTTTTATTCTAATTATAATGCTAAACACATTCCAATTAAGTTATCACTCATGCTCTAACCGTTCCAGGATTTCACGAACAATGACTTAGTTAATACAAAACTCCCGGAGCTAAACTTACACCGTTCCAAATTCAACGCAACGAGTCGAACTAAATCAAACTCTAATACCGGAGCTTCCACTGCATTGTACTGATTCAATAACAGAGGCTATATCATTTTTACCTTCTACTTAATGACGGTAAGCTTAACCTCATGCTTAAGCTGTACTAAAATACCAAATGATGGTCATACATAACTTGCACCCTACCAAAGCTACATGTGATCGATTCCTATAAGCACTTACACCTTATAACAGACAGCAAAACTGTGCCACTAGGCTTCCACTGTGCACTCTAACATCTCAAAACAACGAGTCCGAACTATTGCCGAATTTGTCACCAAGAGATGTGTTGTCCTAACATAGCACAACACATGATTCTGGATACTTATGTATTCATTTTCACTAGTGTAAGGCTCTACGTTATCACATTACTTCCGATTCATAGTCATATTATTTACCAAAATCTTATAACCTTATCCTTCAATCATCTATTTCAGTTAAACGTTTAGAATTCTTCAGTTCTACAAGCAATAACATATGGTCTATCATCATGTGTTCAGTCAAGATCTCAATCTTATACCGGATCATTGAATAACTTATCCAAACCTAATCCGCGTTCCTAGAGTCTATTTTCGGTCACAGATTATCTGAGGCTTAGGAATTTACCTAATCACATATCAGGGTAAGTGCAAATCCTAGATTAGGTAAAATATACACACTCAACATATTGTCAATTTCCAGACCATCTGGAAATAAAACGTAGTAAAACCGATAACCAAATTAACTACAAGCATCTCAACTAGGCGATCAAAACACAAAAATCTTTAACAAAATCAGGCCTATTGGCTCTCTATATATAGGTTGGTATCTTTGAAGAAAATCATGTCATGTTTATCATATAGAAGACAACTGATATGGATAGATATTATATTAAGAAGGAATATTACCCTCTAAATTCCCCTTGAGAAGGGGGGGGGGATATAGCTACATTAACTCAATAGCTACAGCTTGAACTTCTAGGCAGGAAGTCTTACTTAGTTCTCAATTAAGAAAGAACTCATAATGATGTTTTACTAGGTGCAGTTTAATCCATTTCTATAATTGTAGCTTTTTGACAGTTGCTTGAGAGTGTGTGTGTGTGTGTGTGTGTGTTTGTGTGCACACGCGAGTGTGTTTTTGTGCTTTGTAGATATATAAAGTAGGGGTATGAAGGTACAGAGTGTGTTCTGTGTGTGTGAACAAATAAGCATGCAACTTGTATAGCTGTGTGTAATCACACAGTATGTGTGTGTTGCGCACGCGCTTTGGGGATGTGTGAAACAGGGTTGTGAAGGTGTAGAGTGTGTGTGTGTGTGTGAATAGAGGCCTGTGTAATTTGTGCAGCTATGTGTAATCATAAACTGTGTGTGCGCGCGTGCACGCATGGTTTACATATATGTGAAACAGGGGTGTGAAGGTGCAGAGTAAGCTCTGTGTGTGAGTTCAGTGCGTGTGAACAGAGGCATGTGTAATTTGTGCAGTTGTTTGTAATCAGACAGCGTGTGAGGTGTGTAAGGGGGTGGGGGGGGGGGTGGAAAGGATTCATTGTAAGGAAGGAGACGAGCGAGTGTATTCATATGCAGGTGTGTGTGTGCGCGCGCGCGCTGCTGAGTGTGAATAAAAGGTCTAGATATGTAAGCAAAGGCCTTAGCTAAACTCTTTCACATAAACAAGTTTTTTTTCATAATTATAACAGCCCTGGAAAATCTGGAGCTCCGCCGGCCCGAACTCCCTGGTCGTTAACCTACCGGATCACATCATTCCTGTCAAATCCTGTACACAACCACATACTTCAAAGCATCTAATCCGATACCAACTCGAATTCTCCAAAATACAAGATTACAACAAAACGTGCTCGAACTCAAACCATTAAAACCTAGGTTCTTTTCAAACTTGAATCCCTAAAGAATGAATCAACAGTACAGACCCACGTGAGGGTCTCACTACACTGTAATGGAAGCTTACCGGAACCTCACACAGAGTCTAACCGATTCCCGAACCTACTACAGCTTATCATCACCTGCAAAAGGGAGTCAAACAAAGAGTGAGCTTTTAAGAGCTTAGTAAGGTCGTACAAGGACTACCAACATGAATACAAAATAATTCTAAAGAATTCAACTAGCAAAGATTTCCAGAACACTTCAACGAACTGAACAACTCAATGATTTTCAAAATGATCGAAATTCATCAGAAATAAATATCAAAATAGACAAACACCATCACAATGGGTTCGAAAACAATCAATAAAAGATCCTTTTTCCAAAGTCATCATTACCAAAATACAACAGAGTTTTCTCATGGTATTTCAAACGTACACAGATCATCTGAGATTGTTCTTTTCAGAATACACTGAATTTCTCAAGGGATTTTAACCCCAAGCACAAATTATTTCAGAAAATACTTTTTAGTCATTACCGTAGCAGAACAGAGAAAATAAAAAATCAACGTTGATCCTGGGCAATAGTAATGTCATTCCGGCAAGCTAACAGAGTGTACACAAGCATGATGTACCAGAATAATTACTAGTCCACTTGGGTACTAGCCTGCATTCCATACAGGATTCAGACCAACCTTATAACGCCCGCCTCAGAATAGAACAGAGTCCCAGGTTAACACAAAAAAATCAATAATATCGATGAGCTTTAACATAAGCTCAAATCTCCGAAATCAATTCGGATTCCAATAACAATAATCATACTGACATAAGTCAGCATTCGGAATTTTCAGAAGAAATCAGAATTTTCAGAAGAAAAATCACAAATAACAGCAAAAACAATTGCGAATAATCATCGAATTTAAGCACAACAATTCAGAAGAACGGACACAAACAATTATCAAATTTGCTCGGCATGCAATAAGAGGCGAGCATCACAAGATTTTTAAATAATCGATTCAGGTTCAACATTAGGGTTTTCTGGGCAATAACATACTGATAATTCAGAGTTTGGCATTAACCATAAATAGATTAAATGAGTAATTACGAGTGTGAGTTATCAGGGCTTAGACGAAAGTCCTTACCTAGGGTTCAGATAGAATCCCTACTTGGATCCGCAATCAAATTATCTAACCGGAAGTCCTTAATTTTAACCTAGATGAGATGATCAAATCATCAGATAATAGTCTACAGAATAATATTATAACGTATTACGGACTCACACATGATCCTAAAATGAACTCCCTCACCGCAATGTAAAATTATCGAAACGCCCCTAGGGTGTAAAACTGCCAAAAGCCCGTCTCAGACTCAAATTACCAAAATGGTCTTCCCATAAGTAGAATTACTGAAATATGCTTTCCATATGTCAATTTATGCAAAAATACCTTTCTTAGGTCAAATTACCAAAATATCCCTTCGCGGCAAATTACCAAAATGCCCTTGTGGATTTCCGGCACCGAAAAAATCTCAAAAATATCTTAAAATGCTATTTTAAGCATCTTGATATCATTTCTGGTCTAAAAAGTATTTTAAAGAATTTTTGCCCGAAAATTCCGAACCAGGGTCCGTATCGAGCGCTAAAAAACTAGTTTTGCGAAAAAAAACCTATCGGCTTTAGAATTCCTCAAAATTATAGAATATGAACCATATTAGTAAAATGGAATTTCTGTAAAAATTTCAAATTAACATAACTTAGTTTACTAGGATAAATAATTTGCTAATTTAGTTTAATCGATGCCCTTATTTCACGCCCTTCGAGAATACCAAAAATTCCCGAAAAATTGCAGAGTGTAGGTCTCATAAAAATATCATGGGTTACTATTTTAGACTTTGTCTAATTTTGGTCTGAAGCACTTATAAATATTCACGAGAAAACTACCTAAAAGAATCATATCTTTAGTGACAATTATCGTCACTATTTAGATTAAACACACACTAGTTCATGTTTTTTTTGCACCTACTTCGCTTCTTCCTCCAGCTTCACCTGTGCACACACAAAGAACACACACAACTCATTGAAACTCACCATTTCACTCATGGCCACTTTTCCAAATACTTCCAAAAGCCTACACAAATGAATTTATACTTAAATACTTACATTAACATACAAGTAACCACACCATTACACGCCCCCATCACTCACCTGAAACACATATGTTCAAGAACGACACACACACACACACACACACATCACACACTTTTCACACACCAAAACCCACTCAATTCCTCGGCAACACCAAAGTTTCACCACCTTAGCCAAACTTCCTCCTAACTTCACATTAAAACCACCATACCACAAACACAATTCGTATCTCCCCACTACGAAGATCGAAGAACACACACTGAACATGGAATTTTCACACACAACGTATACCGAATTACTCATACGGAAAAATGGTGGAGAGTTACCTTTCAAGAAATCCTTCCATTCTTCTCTAACTCTCTCGGATTTTCCCCTACCCGAATCCAGCTCCTTCTTCCTCTATTTGTTTCTTTTTGTTCTTCCCACTCTGTTTTCTTTCCTTTGTTCTTCTCCTCTCTGTTTTGATTACATTCATTTTCCTCCCCGACTATTCTTTCCACTTTATCTTATTCTTCTTTATCCAAATCCATCCATTACTTTATAATTATATTCCATTAGTCATCAGGTAACAAGGAGGAGCTGGCACCATTTCGTAACCAATTCTCCAAATTTGACACCTAATGCCACTTTTTCATAATTTACAAGATAGCCCCCAACTTTGCATAATTGTATTTAAGCCCCAAAAATTTTCCTATTTTCATTAATTTAACTAGATGTCACCAACACACACATATTATCACTCATTTCATTATTTTCCATCACTCGAAACATAAATTTACAACTATACCCTCAAAATTTTTTTGAAATTACGAAAATGCCTACAAAGTTTCAAAAATTACATTTTTGCCCTAAAATTCTTTTAAGCTTCCACAAGATTCTAATACCCGAGTATTGCTCAAAATTATTGCCCATTTATCTTGTGGAAGCCAGATGGTTATTTTAACCCGCTTCCAAAGTTCGGGATATTACAATAATATATAACTGTAGGACACTTTCATGCTAAGCTCCAGAAACTGGGAGTTGTAGTCACTGTATACAAGATATGGGGTGAACAAAATGCAAGAATCTTCAAGCAGCAAAGTCAATCCATGAAAAGCCAATTTCAGGTGATCAAAGAGTGGATGCAATGGAGTGTTAGGAGCTAGAAAAAGGTGCCAGGACATAGCATTAACAAGAAACATTGTGCTAACTGGAAACTTGATGTAAGGATATTACTAGATTGATTTTGATTTGTAAACTAAACCTTAAGCTAGGAATGTCTAGCTTAGGGAGAAACTTGCTAGTGTACATCTGATCTTTTGGTATTAATTCAACTTACTTTAAAGGGAAAAAAAAGCTATAGGACAACAACAGGCAGGTATCTACGCAAACACTATATCAGGAAGATATTAAAAGAAAGATTAGGGAATCGTAAGGAACCTTTATGTATTCGTGGATGAGTGAAAAGAAGGTTGAGCCATTTGGAGATTCATCATAGCTTTCATCTTGTCAAGTCGGGCTTGTTGTTCTTGCATGAGTGACATGTATGTTGCTCCCTCTAATTTCTGAGAATTGAGCTCCAATTGTTGCTCATGCATGAGAGCCTTGTACTCATGCATCTTATCTTCCAAAGCAGCACGACATCAGCTTCCTCCAAAACTGATTGTTGAGATAAGGACGTGGGCGGTCTTGGTCCAAACTTGAGACCCTAAATACGACCTGGCTTTTTGCTATTGTCTATAACGGTCTTTGTAATCTCCGCTGGGTCCATTTGTCGATTCTCGGACAAAATTTCTTCCATTTGTTCTTGAAATTTATGGTGAAATTAATCAAATAATGTGTGGCTTCTAACATGGAAAATCATGTCATGTTGCAATTTGTATACCTGATTTGATTCAGCTTCATCCGTGATATACTTATTGTGTTTCTTAGAAAATATGCACGCTTGTGAAACACAATCTAATCAGGTTCTTTCTGAGTTTCGGGATCTTTCTACAAATAATAAGATGATCTACATTCACATTAGATGATTTCAATGTTAAACAAAAAAGCTAAGGCTTAATTAAGTACCATCTCCGAGCAAGCAACAACAAAAGACTGTAACCAGTGACATGGTGTGTCTTGAGTTCATCTCTGTTATGTTTATTTTTATGACATCTTTCCTAATTTTAATAAAGAATTATATGGAATAAAATAAGACACTCAAAGTTTCCCCTCAAGCATCATTATAAACATGAAAATGCAGCCAAACATACCGCATAATCTTCACGTTCCCATAAGTCACAATACATCTCCCAATCTTTGACTTCCATCCCTTCATGAGGATAAAGACGTGTCTGTGTGGCATGGAAAAGAAACCAAGTAAGGCCAATGAGGCAATGGTGGCATGGAAAGGTATATGCCTGCCTAGACAGGAAGGTGGTTTAGGACTTACATTGTGAGGGAAGTAAAAGTGAAAACAGTTGTGTTAAGTATAAAATGAAACACGACATTCCACAAAAAAAATAAAAATGAATAAATAATTGACATGCCTGCCCAGTGTCAAATAGATGTTCAAAGGGCCTTTGCCTTCAATTAGTGCAGTTCACTTTGCCTTTAAAGAAAACTTGAAGTTCCTTAAGGAAGTCTTCAGTAGCATTTCGGTGTATCTCTTCACATGAGGACCATCATCAATCATTTCAAATTTGTCTTGCAAGTTAATGCTCATTTTATTCATACAAGTTGCATTTAAATACTACAAAATTTTGATCGAACAAGCTATGAAATGATTTTTACCCCAACCCACTCATGGATTAAATCTATCTGAGTTTGTGGAATGGACTGCCATGTCGTTACCCCAGCAGGGATAAAACTCCTAACAATAATACCTATCTCATTAGCATACTTAGCTAATGTAATTTGATCAACAGCTCTTCCCTTCTCAGGATCAACTACGATCTGAATTTTTCCTATGGCTTCTACCATTTTTGATGTTCCTATTCCCTTAGTCTTATTGCGTACATTCTTCATAGGAGTAGATCCTGCAGTTACAAAACCATGTGACTTTATTATCAATAAGCATGTGGGCAAGGCTACTGTCTAAGTTAGACCAATAAAGTGCTTGATTACTTTTAATTGTATGTGACCATACCAACACTACTAGCAGGAGATCCAACTTGTGGGCTGACAGGTGCACGTGTCACATTGTCGGGGGAAGCCATTTGAGCTAAGATGATTGATCTAGCATTCATGCTAGTAGTTGTGGCTTCTCCTTGTGCATCGAATGTTGAAATCTCTCTAGGTGGAATGACTACCTCAATTGGCATTTGTGATGCCAATCACTTCCATAAACAGGTTAGATTTCCTGGTCCACCGCTCTGGGGGACATTATTTGAAGAATCATGCCGACTACTCACCTGCTTACTTGACATATCAATGTAATGTAGAGTAAATGTAAAAGTCCAGCAGTTGATATGTGGGTAGCGTTGAAGGTTATGTTGCCTTAAATGTCATAATTCAGACTATGAGCTATTGTTGGAAGAGAAATTAAAGCAACACGTAACATATATAACAGTTTCACAAGCAAAAAGCACATAACATATACAACAGTTTCACATGTTCATTGATGTATTTGCAATATAAGAAGTTAATATATCTTATGCATCACTATCATCATCCTCACTACATAAGATATCTTCTCCATCACCAGAATATTCGACAAATGTATCATCCTCTTCGTCGTCTCTGATCTCTTGAGGACCCTCAACAGGTTCTGTGACTCTACCTACAATGATCGGTTCAGCATCATGCCTAAGCAACTTGCCCACTTCATTCTGATCAATCTGAACACTTCTTCGTACTGTTGATGAGCCATTTTCTTAATAAACTTCTTCACTTTCAATATCCATGTCTATTGGCTCAGTTTTCGGTATATCCCATGTGTCTCTATTAAAACCTTTGCACCACTTGCCAATTTGCCCCTAACTTTGTGTCATTAACATAATAGACCCGGTTCGCTTGACCGACTAACACATATGGCTGACTTTGGTACAAATGACCAGTAACTTTAATGCTTGTGAAACCTTAAGTGATGTGTATTCATGTTTTAGGGTTAGTGTTGAAAAATTCACACTTAAACAAAACAACTCTTCCGTCTCTGATGTATTTCAGCTCAATCACATTAGTCAAGACACCATAGTAGTCAATCGCCACTCCTTCGTGCTCGCCTTCAACAACCAGGCCACTATTTGTCTTACGATGACTATCACGTTCTTTTGTGTGAAACCTAACATTTTTTCCAATACAAGCGGGATATTGCTTCCACCGTATGTCAGGCCCACATGCAAGTGCATATATAACATCGATAGCTTTAGGTAGTTTCTTATTGTACTACTTCATTATCTAAACAAATGACACGAAACACGATAAATAAATAAACCATAGATCCTCAAAAGAGATAAAAAGAAACCTAAGCAGTAACTTACATGGTTCTTAAACCAGTTTGGAAACTCCTCTTGATGCCTCCTAGTTACATTAAGAGAACATTGGTTCTCTAACTCTGCCTTGTGCTCACGAAGCATTAAACATACAAGTATGAGACTCCAAAACAATAAAATAACATAATACCTACTGTAGTTTTTCAAAGAAGAAAGAAATGGAAGAAACTGAATTCATTCTCCATTGCAATATGCCGAATAAGTTACACAGCCTTTATAGGAAAACATATCACCAAATAAGGTATGGAATCCTTCTAAACTAGGCCTAATCAAATCCTTTATATCAAGGGATCTCCATTATTGAATTAGACAATAATAACAGATCTACCTTTCAAATAAAACCAAACTGAATCATTGACTTGACATGATTTGCTAATTATCCTGCTTGACATGATTTTGCAAATTATACGGGTCAATGGCCTGATCTTCTTCATATTTCAACACTCCCCCTCAAGTTGGTGCATAGATATCTATAATGCCCAACTTGCTAATAAGAAACTCATAGTTAGGCGTAAACAACCCCTTTGTTAGAATATCTACAACTTGTTGTGATGTCGGAACAAACGGCATACATACAGTTCCTGCTTTAATTTTCTCTTTTATAAAGTGCCTGTCAATCTCGACATGCTTTGTTCTATCATATTGAACCAGCTAATTTGCGATGCTAATGTCTGCCTTGTTGTCGCAGTACAACTTCATAGGCATGGTCACCGATCTTCTTAGTTCTTCCAAAACTCCTGTTTTAGCCACATTATCTCACAAATCCCATGAGCCATCACTCTATATTCTACCTAGGCACTACTACGAGCCATCACACTTTGTTTCTTTCTTCTCCATGTTACTAGGTTTTTCCATACAAAAGTGTAGTATCATGATGTCGACTTCCTATCAGTAATTGATCCTGCCTAGTCTGCATCTGTGTATGCTTCGAGATTTCGTTGTTCGTTCTTTCTGAAGAATAGTCCTTTTCCTGGACAACTTTTTAAGTATCTCAGGATGAGGTAGACTGCTGCAAGTTGCTCTTCATGAGGAGAATGCATGAATTGACTTACTAGAATTACGACAAATGCAATGTCGGGCCTTGTATGTTACAAGTAAATCAGCTTCCCAACTAGTTTTTGGTACCAAGATGTATTTACTAGATCTCCCTTGTTGTCTCCAAATTTCTGGTTCGGATCAGTTGGTGTTTCTACAGGACGACACCCACTCATACCAGTCTCTTTAAGTTGATCAAGTATGTACTTCCTTTGTGACACTGCAATGCCTTTCTTTGATCGAGCTATCTCCATTCTGAGAAAAAACTTGAGAGTGATCCCAGTCTTTAATTTTAAACTCGGAGGCTAAGCACTGGTTCAACTACTCCATCTCCGCTATGTCATCCTCAGTTAGAATGATATCATCAACATAGACTATGAGAATGGCTATCTTCCCATCAGTCAAATGTCTTGTGAACATAGTGTGGTCTGCCTGTCCCTGAATATATCCTTGTCTCTTGACAAATTGTGTGAACCGTTCGAACCAGGCTCTTGGTGATTGTTTCAGTCCATACAGAGACTTTTTTAGTTTACATACCTTTGGTCCATACTTCATTTCAAAACCTGAAGGTGGATCCATGTAAAATTCCTCTTCTAAGTCACCGTTGAGAAATGCATTTTTCACATCTAATTGTTGTATGGGCCAGTCCAGATTTGCTGCAATTGACAGCAACACTCTCACTGTATTAAACTTTGCCATAGGTGTAAAGGTTTCTGGATAATCAATACCATATGTTTGTGTGAAACCCTTAGCCACCAGACATGCCTTGTACCGCTCAAGAGATCCATCTAATATGTATTTTTTTTTTGTGAATACCCATTTGTAGCCAACAGTCTTCTTTTCCTTTGGCAGCTCCATTACCTCCCATGTCCCATTCTTCTCAAGGGCCCTCATTTATTCAAGAATAGCCTCTTTCTACTCAGGAACTTGTAAAGCATCGTGTTCAGTCTTTGGAATCTCCACACTAGATAAATGCGAGGTAAATGAAAAAAACATGGGTGACAGGTTTTTATAGGACACAAAGTTTGTGATTGGGTACTTGACACACTTTCTGATACCTTTACGATGAGCAATGGGTTTATCAAGGTTGGACATAGACTCAGACTGAGATGACTCAGATCTAGGTAAATTCAAATGAATGGGGTTAGTATGAGTATCACTTGTAGCTTCAATGGAGTTCTGAATGGTCTGCGATACAGAATCTTGACAGTACTGTGAAGCATCGGTCTCATTTCTTTGAATCTGTTTCCTCCTTGAATAAACAAGAAGTTCTTTTATAGCTGTTGATCCTTCATTTTTGTTCCAATCAATATCATGAGATAGCCCTGTGGATTTTGGATCTAAGTTTTCATTATTTAAACCACTGAGTTCCGTGTTTATTAAAAAGTTTGGATCATCAGCCATGGTGATGTTTTCGGGTGATACTGTAGGTTGAGAATAAAAAAAACTCCGAATCTTCATCGAGTGTCAAAAAACGGTTTAGACTAAAAAAAAGTGACATCGATTGTGACAAACATCTTTTTAGAACACGGATCATAACATTTGTATCCTTTTTGAGTTGGAGCATAGCCTACAAATACATTTTTCCTTGCCCAAGGATCTAATTTCCCATGATTTTGATCATGTACATGAATAAAGGCACTGCAACAAAATACTTTCAATGGTAAGTCATGAGTTAACCTAGATGTGGGAAAACTGGCTTTTAGAATACTTAGAGGTGTTTGAAAGTCTAAAACCTTTGTAGGCATACAATTTATAAGGTATGTGGCAGTTAAAAGAGCTTCACCCGAAGATACTTAGGAACCTTATTTGTAAACAACAATGCCCTAGTAACTTCCAAAAAATGTCTGTTCTTTCGCTCAGCGATGCCATTTTGTTGGGTGTGTCGTTACAAGACTTTGATGTACTATACCTTTTTTCAAGAAGAAATCTCCTAAAACTTTGTTAAAAAAATTCTCTACCATTATCACTTCTAAACACCTTAATGTTTTCTTGAAATTGTGTCTCCACCATTGTGTAGAAAATCTTGAACACCTTTTCCACTTCATATTTATCCCTTAAACAAGTACACCCAACTTACACGTGTATGTTCATCAATAAAGCTAACAAACCATTTTTCTTCCAAAAGTTGTTGAAACCCTAGATGGTCCCCAAATGTCACTATGGATTAGCATAAATGGTTTTGAAGCTCGATATGGCCTTGAAGGGAAAAATGATCGATGATGCTTAGCCAATTCACAACTTTCACATTGAAACGAAGATGGACTTTTATTTTTAAATAGACTAGGAAACAAGTGTTTTAGATAATAAAAACTTGGATGTCATAATCTATAGTGCCAAAGCATAACATCACTGGAATGAAAAACATATTTAAGACAGGTACTTTGAACATGTTTTCCAGAGTTAGTTCCATCTTCAAAGAAATAGAGGCCGCCACTTGCTCTAGCACTGCCAATCATCCTCCCCGAGACCATTTCCTGAAACTCACATCGAGTATAGTAGAAATTAGCTTGACACTTATGATCATTAGTCAATTTACTAATGGACAAAAGATTACAAGAGAGTTTAGGAACATGAAGAACATTATGCAGAGTTATCGAAGGAGATAACACAATGGATCCAGTCCCAACAATTACTGAGAGGGACCCATCGGCAATCTTGATCTTTTTGTTCCCTACACAAGGAATATACGTAGAGAAAAGATGGGAGCAACTTTTCATATGATCTTTTGCTCCCGAATCTATGATCCAAGAGTTATTTTGACTAGGAATGATGCTAAGAAGAGCAGAGACAAAGTTACCTTTCTGAGCCAAAGAACAGGAGGGGTTTACTTGAAAATGTGGAGATTGAAAAAGTGTGTACAAGTGCTCTAGCTGTTCCTTTGTAAATTGGGACGCTTCTTGAGTACTTTGCTGACACTGATTTCCTTCATTAGACACTTGAAAGGCACATTTATCAGAACCATTTTTCTTCTTCTAGTTAGGGGGCTTCCCACAAATCTTCTAACAATTCCCCCTTGTATGCCAAAGATAAGGCCTTTTTTTCTTGTCATTATCATATTCATTTCTCTTTACAACTAGAGCAGAATTCTCTACATCTACTGCAGGTTTTGGGTTCAGGTTGGTTAACATAACCTTCCGTCTAGTTTCCTCCCTCCTAATTTAAAAAAAGGCTTCATGAAGGGAGGGCAAAGGTTTTTTCCAAGAATTCAAGACCGAACCTCATCAAAGTCATGATTGAGACCCGCTAAAAATAGATACGCTTGGTCACGCTCCTCTGTTTTCATGACTTTTACACTGTCACTTGGACAATCCCACTCATCATTGTAACATTGATCTAATTCCTGCCATAGAGAAACTATCTCATTGTAATAAACGGTAACCTCACGCTCTCCTTATTTAGACTTCCACAGTTTAGTTTTCAAAACAAAAATTTGTGAAGAGTTTTCAACATCAGAGTAAGTCTCACGCATGGCTTCCCAAACATCTTTTGCCGTAGGAAGGAAGAGATATGATTTACCTATGGTTGGCTCCATGGAGTTGATCAACCATGTGATGATTAAGGAGTTTTCAGATCGCCACATGCTTAGGGAAGGATTGCTTGCTGTCGGTTGTCTCACGTCAGATGTCCAAGCTTGCCCCTGCCATCAATCGCCAACTTCACTGACTGGGCCCATTCGAGGTAGTTCTTCCCGGTCAGTTTATGGGAGGTAAGTTGGAAGGAAAGCTGTGAGAGGTGGTCTCCTCCGTGAGCCATGGTTGGTCTGAGTGTCCCACCAAGTGTTGAACTTGTTGTCTCAGAGGAATCCAAGGATCTCCATGCTCCAGTCATAGCCGTTTTAACCATAAAAAATAACTTAAGGTTGCTCTGATACCATGTATTTTTTCAGAGAAGAAATGGAAAAAACTGAATTCATTCTCCATTGCAATACAGGGAATAAGTTACACAACCTTTATAGGAAAACATACCACCAAATAAGGTATGAAATCCCTTTAAACTAGGCCTAATCAAATCCCTTATATCAAGGGATCTCCTTTATTGAATTAGACAATAATAACAGATCTACCTTCCTAATAAAACCAAACTGAATCATTGACTTGACATGATTTGCTAATTATCCTGCTTGACATGATTTTGCAAATCATACGGGTCAATGGCCTGATCTTCTTCATATTTCAACACCTATCGAAATGAATTGGTAAAATAACACCCAGAGTTGTGAACTTACATTTTAAAGTCATTAACTTCCTCATAGTTATTACGGATATACCACTGCATTTTTTCTAGCACTTCGGATGGTATAAATTTAAGCTTTGAAGCGCCAAATGGACGAATCATCTGTGTGAAAGGAAATGTTTCGTCATCCTGATCTAATTCCCCGTCATCATAATTGTGTTCTTCTTGATTGAACCTAGTCTCCACATCATTAAGATGCATCGAACAAAATGTCAAGCATTCGATAATAGAGATGACCTCCGCAGTTGAGCCTTCAGAATGGGCTTTATTGCTTACATATTGCTTCAAAGAGCCCAGGTGCCTCTAAATTGGATACACCCAACAACAAGAAACTAGACCCTCGAGTAAGGCCTCACGTGGCAAGTGAACTACTAGGTGGACCGTGAAATCAAAAAATGTAGGTGGAAATATCCTTTCCAACTTAAAGAGGATAAAGGTGATGTCTTTCTCTAGCATTTCTACATCTTTCACTTCCAATGTCTTAGAGCATAAAGACTTGAAAAAGTCTCCCAGTTCAACCAATGGACCATGGACATCCTTGAGCAAGTATCCACGCATACCAACTGGGATCAATCATTGTAGCATAACATGGCAATCATGACTTTTCATGCCAGATACCTTGCCATAACCAACATTTGCACATCATGATATGTTAAATGCATATCCATTTGAAAATTTCACTGCCTTCAAGAAATTAAAGTACCCTTGCTTTTCTTTTTTTGTTAAGGTATAACGCGCAGGCGACATTGTATAAGTACCGTTACTATTTGTCAGTAGATGTAATTCCTTCCTTATATTCATGTCCTTTAGATCCTCTCTTGCCTTTACAGTATCCTTTGTTTTTCCCTCAACATCAAGTAAAGTTCCCAATACATTATCACAAACGTTTTTCTCGATATGCATAACATCGAGATTATGTCTTAACTTTAGAGTTGGCCAATATGGCAAGTCAAAAAATATACTCCTCTTAATCCAATTTAGTTCATGAGCTGTATGCTTTCTCTTCATATTGCTTGGATGCTTCCCTGCTCTGTGATCTGGAACATGTACCAACTGCTCTAATATATCATCACCTGAGTACTCCCTAGGCCTCTTTCTTTTCTCAAGTTTGCCATTGAATTCCTTGCTCCTCCGCCATGGATAATTCTCATCTAAGAGTCGACGATGTCCTGTGTAACCTATCTTACTCCTTAATTTATGTGAACTTGTATCCTCATTGCATGTGGGACAAGCTAAGTACCCTTTCGTACTCCATGACAAAAAATATGAATACGCCGGAAAGTCACTTATAGTCCAAAGCACATCTACATGCATCTGAAAATTCTCTTTAGTAGAAGCATCATATGTTTGGAGCCCGTATTCCTAAAGCTCTTTTAACTCATTTATAAGTGGCTGCATGTATACATCAAAGTCTTTTCCTGGCGCCTTAGGACCAAGAATAAGTAACGACATCATCATGTATTGCTCCTTCATGAGCATCCAGGGGGCAAATTGTATGGTATCACAATTATCGGCCACATGCTATAAGATGTACTCATGTTACCAAATGGATTAAAACCATCAGTTGCTAGCCCAAGACTAACATTTCAAGCCTCTTGTGCGAACAACTCATGCTCTTTGTCAAATTCCTTCCATGCTATGTCATCGGCTGGGTGCCTTAAAACTTTCTCATCATCTAGATGTTTATATTTGTGTTGGATCATGTTAGCAGTTGTTTCCTTAGACATGTAGAATCTTTGGAGCCTAGGTTTAGTTGGAAAATAGCGAAGAATTTTGTGCGGAACTTTCTTTCCCTTACCATTGCCAACTTCCTATCTAGATTTGTCACATTTTGGACACTCTTCTTTGCCAGCATTATCCTTCCAAAAAAGAACAATCATATTTGCATGCATGAACTTTGTAAATTATAGCCCTAATTGCCGCAACATGTTTTAGCATCATAATAAGACTTGGGAAACTTTTTGCAATTGGGAAAAGCCACACTCAATAACTCTGGCATCATGGTAACTGATTTCTGGCTCCATTTTTGTAAGGCCTTTAAGTGAAGCATGTGAATGATCATGTTGTGAAAGAGGTGCAGCCAGGATGTAGCTCACGTTATGCTTCCCTTAAGAGTTTACAAAACTTTCCTATTTTCTCTTCATTTAAGTTGCATGTATTACTTTTATTTTCATCCGTTGGTTCAGTTCCTTCTTGAGGTTCTATTTCTGTAAAGTTTCCCCTACATACATTATTAATCAATTCATCTATCCTATCACCTTCTTGTTGACCATTGTCTCTGATGTCTTCATTATCGCCATTCCCATTCAACGTTTCATTATTATCAGAGGTCCTATTTGATCTCCTATCATACCTTTCGCCGTGATATACACAATGTGTGTAACTCTACTAAATCCCATTATCAAAAAGATGTTCTCTAACCAGTGATGGATATAATCTGTTAATGTTCAAGCATTTGCGACAAGGACACCCTAGCATAGCATCACTACCCATATTAGACACAACAAACTATATAAACTGGTTTACTCCAAGCTTGTACTCATCATAATATCTAAAATTCAATGACATCCAAGTCCTATCCATCTTCAACACCCTATCACAATTTCACCAAAAAATAAGAGAAAAGTGAAGTACAGGGAAGAACTAAGATATTTCAAAAAGCAAACCACTTTCGAGAAGGATAAGTTACATAAAATGACCAATAAGTTACATGAAATGACCATTATCTTTCTAGCATTTTCATGTCATGCACATTCAATAAAATCAGACACATATCAAAATGCACAAGGTCTCTCATAAATACAAAGACAATCTCACCATCCCTAAGCAGGAAGTCTAATAAGGAATACAGAAAGAGGATAAAAGAAAACATACCATTTATAGTTTTGCTTCAGAAAAGTGGAATGTTGGAGAGAGTTAGAAGCCTTATGTTTTTGATAATTTTGATAAACCGGAACAAAACTAAAAATCACATAGTATGCCTAGATATTAAGACAGTATCATTAATGCAACATGAACCCTATTCGATGATAGTGTAAAAGCTTCTTAGATCATTTTTTTTTGTTTTTACTTTTCAAACATTGCAACAGTTTAAATATGACTAGACGAGGGATGGAAACCTATCCTTTGAAACTATGGTAGGTGGTTTATAAAGAAGAAGCACATGCTGAGATAATTGACAATAATCAATGGCATTTGCCACATGCGAGATCACAAGCAATCAGGCTATGGCAGGAAAAGATAACCCTTATGCCCAACCTCAGGGAGACAGGGAAGATAAAATCCTCTGGATTCTTAACAATGGTTAATTTACAGTGAATTTAGCCTGGCATGCTCTAAGAATAAGAAAGGAAAAAGTGTCATCATGGAAATTGGTGTGGTTCACTGGAAGCATACCAAAGTGTGCTTTTATCTTATGGATGTTATGTAAGGAGGGGCTTCGAACAAAAAAAAAACTCAAGAAGTGGAATTACATTACAGATGATACTTGCTCATCATGTGACCAACATATGGAGGATGTCAATCATATTTTTTGGAGCTCTGAATTTACATAGAAAATTTGGTAGGAAGTGTTTTATAAGCTGAGGGTGTCCATTCAATGGCAGTCAGGGAGGCATGTGTTAGGGCATGCTGTTGCACACTTTAGAGGCAAAAGCTTTCAGGCAAAGCTTAGGAAGTTGAAAGCTTGGGAAGTTGGGATTTTCATTAACAGTGTATATGATATGTGGTGAAAGAAATTGCAGAATATTCAAGCAGCAATTTCAGTCCATAGAACAAATCATGCAACTGATAATAACAGTGGATATGATAGGGTGAGAAGCTCGAAGGAAATGCCAAGTCACAGCAACAACAGAGGACTGTGGTGAAAATTGATAAGAGAATTTTAATTGATTGATTGTTTTTGTAAATGAATGCTAAGCTGTAATGTCAAGCTTAGAAAGGAACTCTGCTATACATTTGTAGTTATAATTCTTTGAGATTAATACAATGACTTGTATCCAAAAGAAAAACACAGATAGGGGTGGTGATTAAATCAATCTGGTTTTAATTAAACTTCTGTGAAAGTTATGAAATTATACATGAATGAACCGTTTCATGCCATATGTGTTATTGGGGTAAAGCACTATATATACACAACATGCTATATTAGTAACAAAATTCTGCATAAAAAATATGGATAAAACACCATATTAACCATGCAAGAATAGAAGCCAGCCTAACATTAGTTATTCGAAGGTGTGGGGGTGTGTTGCTTATGTACTGGACAAGTCACAAAAAAACAAAAGTTGGGTTCCAAAAGGTATTAAGTCATCTTTCTTGGTTATGGTGTAAACTGTAAAACTTATAGATTTCTAAACCTTGATTCTCTTACTCTTTTTAAAGCTTTATATGCTTGTTTTCTTAGAGCACCTTACCATCAAAGATGCTAGTTCTTCAAAATCAGGAAAGAGTTTGATTCATGCTGAAAATGTAATTGAGAAGGAAGCATATGTTAAAGGTCCTACACTAGTAGGTTCTTTTGAGTATGTACAAATTGAATTTAGAAGAAGTTAGAGACAGAGGACTAATAAGACAAAACATATTTCCATGAAGTACCACTACATTCGGAGAATGATGAAAAAATGTAAACTCAATGTTGAATATCTTCCAACTAAGTTAAATAGCTAGCACATGGAAAAATATTCAACATCTCGAGACATATGGGATTATTACCGATAATTTGAGGTCAATGTGATTCATTTCAAGTGCAATATAATCTGGAACTAGTTGGGGGTCATCTACCTAGTTTTTAACAAAATTCCATCTTTGATTTGCACCGTTGCTTTTTGCAACAAAGTAAGGGTGAACTATTTATTATTAATGAACCCATAGCAATTAGTGAAGCAAGAAGGAGATGTTGCAAAAGATTCTGATTGCTTCTCCTTTGCAAATGTGGAACTAAGGGTCACTTCCCATGAACAAGTTCTAGAGCACTTGCTAATCTGGGCACATGACCTATAATGTGCTGCCTTAAAAGAGCCAAATGAATTTGTGTACAGTGTGAGCGATATTCATCGAGTGTTATAACCTTAAGGTTTTATCCCCTCTGCCTTCATTTTGGACTTTGCACAAACTATAGGTTCAAGGATCTCCACCTATGCAATATGTTGTACATATTGCCATGTTCTTTGGGTTTTAATATTTATTATTGAGAAAATATTGGGGGAATGCTATTAATATTCAAATTAAGTTATTTTTCTTACTTAAATTGTTTGTATTAGGCTGAGAGGCTGTGTTGTAGTCCCAGTCGTTACAAATTAGTACTAGTGTCTCTTGGAAACTCTCTTCATAACACACATTTCCTTATATGCAGCCATTTGGGTTCTATATAAATTCCAACTTCTAACCTGCTACTAATACATCTTTATTTCATTATATTCTTTCTATCTATCTTTTGTTTTTATCAAAAAAAATCAGAGTTCCAATTTGGTTCTTCTTTTTCTTAGTACGCAGACTTAAGAGAGAGAATTAGACTCAGGCATTGTATCCTAGAGTCAATTTTTCCAGTAGCTGCCTACAATTTCTGGGTTACAATGCAAATGGGAAAAACTGTATTTAAGACAGTATTATGAATACACTTTGCCTATTATCGTTGTCCATTTTTTTTTTAATTTTTCATGTCAATTGCACAGTAAGGTACTTGAATACCAACTGTACATGTCTACGGTAAGTGAGCATACTAAAGGCATACAACATTACAACACAATTAAAGGCCCTTGAATGAAGGAAACGAAGATGTTAGCAGCTGCGGCCTTAATTTCTATCGAGAAAAAGACTAGAAAGCACTACAAGAAACATAGCTTTTTTCGACAGACTTTTAGCGACGGATTCCAATCCATCTCTAAAAGTCACTTTTACCGACGGATTCCAATCCGTCAGTAAAGGTCCGTTGTTAAAAAAACTTTTTCAATGGATTTTTTGTCGGTAAAGATCTTTAGCGACGAACTTTTACCGACAAAATATTCTGTCGCTAATTTTTATTTTTGATTTTCTCCCTTTTTTCTTTTGCCAAAAAAATTTGAAAATGACTTTTACCGACGGACTTTTGCCAACTGAATAAATCCGTCGGTAAAAGTCAAAATTTTTGAATTTTTTTTATGATCTTTAACGACGGATTTTTGGAGACGGCCAAAATATGTCGCTAAAAGTAATTAAAACTAAAAAACCCTACCCCTTCGTTCTTTTCTCCCCGCCGCTCACACCATTCCCTTCTTCTTTCTCTCAGTCTCTCTCTCTCTCTAACCCTAAATCGTAACCACTTACCTCCCACAGACCGAACCCGTTGTCGCACCCCCACCCCGCCGCCTCTACCGATAGCCGACACACAGGGGTGGAGCTACATATGAACGAGGGGGGGCTAATGTACCCCCTCAACTTCTCAAAAAAAAAGTTCAGCCTGCGACTCTCTCTCTGTACGCCAAGTCTCTCACCCATTCCCCAGACCCAGACGGCACACACCTGCAACGGTCGACGGCGACACGCAGACACGGCAGGGGCTCCTGCCTCCTTGAGTCGACTTTCTCTATTGAGCTCGGCTCAGATCTGGAATGAGTGGAGCCGTGGACATGACGATCTGGAAGTATAAGTGATCGGTGAATAGTGACGACGAGGCGAGGACTCCACCGGCCAAGAACCCACTGCCGGCGACGACGTGTCGACGACCGGTGACCCTTGTGGTCAATTGCCTAAATATTTTTTAAAACTTTTTCTTCAGAAAATTCAGATTTTTTTTAAAAAAATAGAGAAAATACTTTTAGCGAGGGAATTTTCCGTCGCTAAAAGTAAATAATTCCGTCGGTAAAAGTAATTTTTTTTTTCCGACAGATGACATAATTCTGTCACTAATCTTTTAGTAACGGGGTTATAGGCAACGGACTTTTAGCGACGGAGTGTCTGTCGCTAAAAGTCTTTGACGACGGATTTAGGGTTTTAGCGACAGAAATATCCGTCGCTAAAAGTCATTTTTCTTGCAGTGAAGTAACTCCCGATTGTGAGAGTTACAATCCTAACTAGCCAATGCTTTCTAAAAGTCAACTAATTAATCGAGTAAACTCTTAGTTTATTGAGTTTAATATGGTAAAATGAATGTTTATATAAATAAATTCATGCATAATCTAGCAAGTATGCATAAAAAGGACAAAAAATCTACCTGCTCAACTTGAAATTGAAATCAGGGCTGTCATCTACGTTCATATGTGGCACGCTATAATGAGGTGTATTTCAGGGATAGTAAGATTTAGAGCCAAGGTCAAATGAGAAAAACTCCTACAGCTTTCAAACTATAGAAAAAAAATCACAGCCGATTAGCAAAACATACACCAGAGTTTCTAAGAAAGAATCACCTTTTGGTGCTTCAGAGAATCTTTAGTTTTATGATTTTCCCTAAGACATCAAACAGAAAAGATTTAGAGCTTTGTGAGATCAAAGTGATAATTGCAGAAATCCTTTGATGGCACCTCAGAACTCATTGAATTCCAGTGAAATTGTGAGATTGAAGTGACGAAAATGATACGAGTAGGAATATGAGCTGAACTTACCAAGAACATAAGTTTAATTTCCCTTTCATTGCACCAAACCATGCCAATTTTGTTGTAGAAATGTCTGCCATTAGCTGAGAACTGAGGAGAGAGTAAGAGAGTGAGAGATACTGAGAAACAGAGACAGAGATATGGAGAGAGAGAAATGAGGCGCGAAAGATGTAATTCTTGCTTTTCGGCTTTCTTGACAAAGTCAATTCGTCGTTAATTGTGGAAATTACTTCCAACCCCCAGCAAAAATGGATTTTCACTCCCAGGCTGCTGTGCGTCCAACTTATTTTGACGAAATATTTAATTCGTCTATAAAAAATATATTTTTTGACGAATAAGTGAATTCGTCAAGAAATATTATACTAGTCTCGACGAACTCTGTATTCATTGATGTTTAGCTACCTTTGTTGACAAACTGTTGTTCGTCGAGAATTTATTTGTCGCTAAATGACGAATTTCTTGTAGTGAGGTGGTAATCTATATTTCATCTCATGGTGCTATTCATCAACGTGTTGGCATCTGAACACCTTGACAAAACAATGTGGTTGAACAAAAGCGTCAACATCTCCTTAATGTTCGTGAACAAAGATTTCAAGCTAATTTTTCTCTTGGGTGACTATTATCCCCACTGCTAATTAGCATATGAACAGATTTCCGTCCAAAACTGTGCATGGAAAAAGGTCCGCTAGAAGTAAAAAAGTAATTTTCTACCTATAAGAAGTGATGTAAGCTTAAAGAAAATGATAATAGTCTGAGCTGTTGAATGAGGAAATAACTAAACTTACTAGCCGGTACTGATATGATTCATGATCTAAATTTTGGTGCCATTCTGAGGCCTATAGGTATTTTTAACGAAACTGGCTTCTGAACTCTCGGTCTGTACACCAATTTAGGACTTTCGGTGAAAATTTTTGAAAATACTTTAGCCCAAAAATAAATTCAAAATGTTTAAAATAGTGTTTTAAGAGATTTTTAAAATTTTTTCAATGCCGAAAACCCCCATGGGGTATTTTGGTAATTTGACCTAAAAAGATATTTTGAGTTAAATTTATATACAGTTAGGTTGTTTGAGTGATTTTACTTGTGGGAACGTTGCTTTTTTTTATTCAAGTGTGAGAAGGGGGTATTTCGATAATTTGTCACCCCGAAGGAGTATTTTTATAATTTGACCAAGGAAAGGTTTTTGGGTAAAATTGCGTACGGTAAGGTCATTACAGTGATTCTTATTACGTGAAGACCATTTTGGTGATTTAAGTTTAAGAGGGGCATTTTGGTAATTTACTTACCTGGTGAGGGAGGTTCATTTTGGGAGTATGTGTGAGTCTGTATTAAGTTATAATATTATATTGTATTGTAGGCTATATTCTGATGATTTGATTATCTCATTTAGGTTAAAACGAAAGACTTCCGGTTAGGATAATTTAGCTGCGGATCTAGGTAAGAGATTCTTCTTAAACCCTGGGTATGGACTTTCGTCCAAACCCTTATTTTGATAATTTGTACTCGTAAGTACTCCTTTAATTTAGCAACGAGTAATGTCGAACGCTGAATTATATATTGATATCAACATGTTATGGACCTATCAATTATTTAGAAATCTTGTGATGCTCACCTGTTATTGCATGCTGAGCAAATTTGATAATTGTTTGTATCCGTTCTTCCGAATTGTTTTGCCTAAATTCGATAACTATTAGAAATCATTTTTGCTGTTTATTTGTGATTTTTTTCTAGAATTCGAATGATGACTCATATCAGTATGTTTATTATTATTGGAACCCGAATTAACTTCGGTGATTTGAGCTTATGTTAATGCTCATTAATATTGTTGATTTTTGGGTTGACCTAGGTATCCGTTCCATGGGGAGGATGTGGACTTGACTATTTTTTATAACTCTAACATTACTATTTGTTCACAACCTATCCGGACCGCACCCCAGGGCCCGCTAAGGGACCCATGTTGCGTGACACATCACCCGTTTGTCAGTCAAATTGCTCAACGCCATCACTCAGTCAAAGTGCTTCGTGCCCCGAACGTTCGGACGACGATCGAACTCAAGTGTAAATCTCCCCCGAGGGGTCGGCCACCCTGTTTGCAAGGGGGTCGGCTACCCTCTTTAAAGGAGGGCTCGGCCACCCTCTTTGGAAGGGGATCGGCCACCATCTTTGCAAGGGGATCGGCCACCATCTTTGCAAGGGCTTCGGCCACCCTTGTCTTTAGAGGTCGGCCACCCTCTTTAGAAGGGGGTTGGCGACCCCCCTTGTCTTTAGAGGTCGGCCACCCTCTTTAGAAGGGGGTTGGCGACCCCCCTTGGAAGGG
Source organism: Escallonia herrerae (assembly GCA_033070095.1). Lineage (NCBI taxonomy): Eukaryota > Viridiplantae > Streptophyta > Magnoliopsida > Escalloniales > Escalloniaceae > Escallonia > Escallonia herrerae. The sequence continues at coordinate 98,842 of JAVXUP010002077.1, read as the reverse complement.
GGGTCGGCCACCCCTGTCTTTGGGGGAGGGAACCTGCTTACCGCTACTGACATCTCACTCAACGCATTCTGCAATGCTCACTCACCACCATTGATCACGCAATGCCCTTTGTCACCCACACATCGTCGTCACTACAATTGTCGCTCATGGATGTGCATCATTATTTAGGCATCGTTCCGCAACACTCGTCGCCGCTCTCGCATGCCACTCTCATGATATGTGCCCCAACACTAGGTATTGTCTCGCCATGGTAGTTGTCGCACCCATGTGCAACAATCATGTTACGTGCCAGCGGGATGGGCTCACAATCCTAAAGCCATCGCCGACACAATCACTGGGGGCTCCGGCTCTCGCAGCAGGATGGGCTCACAGCCCAAAGCCATCGCCGGCACAACTTTAGAGCCATTAACATCACACTCACTGGGGGGAGGGGGGCTCTGACACGAAGACTTTCCCGTAACGGACTCTAAGCACTGAGCGGCGACCATGTCCACTCATGTTACTGTTGATTTTTGACACAACCAGGGCAATGACCCACGGGTCACTCCGGGACGAGAGCAGGTCCTTGGAGGGCATCGCACCTAGTCTGCCTGGCAGTTGGCTATAGGGGCAACTTTCACCGCTGTCAGGTTCTCTTCGCATCTCTTGACGCACCTTGTGGGATTCGGTAAGGGCTTAGACTGGTGTCTAAGGCAACGGGCTACTCTGACCATGCTACCGCGGTATGATAAGTCTCCTTAGACCGGTAGAGAGATGCGGCAAGGGCAGGGCAACATGAACTTGGGGACCAACAGTCAAACGGAGAATCAGTACTTTGGACCCCCTGGTGAAGTGTCGCTCCCAGGGGATGACACTTGTCAGCTAATGACACATTCACATTTTTGCCTATAAATAGTGGACTTTGGAGCTTATTCAAAGATCTTTTCTCTCATTTGGCATTTTGACTTTCTCTCTCTAAAAAGCCATTCTCTTTGGAATTCTAGTGAGGGAAACGCATTTGGACTCCTGACATCGAACCCTCGACACTGCACCCTCGACTCGGACTGTCAACCGCCGGCCCTGTTCGTCATTGCCTTGCCTACGCGGCACTGCCAGCCCTCGCGACCTTTCTTGAGAGCCTTGCTCTCAGCCCTTAGTTCATCCTTGATGCCTCCCGCTTTGCCTACTTAGAAGCTGACTCAGACTGCATCCTTTGTGGCACCTCCAAGTGGCAACAAACCCCATTCATTTGGCAACCCTATTCCTAACTTTAATCTAACACTACTATTAAGCTAAATTTCAGGTTCAATCATAATCAAACATTAACGTGGAATATTTCTTTGGACTTGGAAGTTGATCTGAACAAAAATTTGGATCTGGACATAACGTATACTTTAACTTTGTAATTTGTATCTAAGTCTTTCTTAAAGATCTCCAGAAAAATCAAGTAAAGAACAAACCAAAAAATGTTTTCATTTGAAGCCAAGAGAACTTTTCATGCGAAGCAATCTTTTAGTCTCTTTTATTCAAAGTTTTCATTCGAAGCAAAGTGACTTTTTTTGAAGCAAAAAATGTTTTCATTCAAAGCAAGTGACTTTTCATTCAAAGCAAAGTGACTTTTCATCCAAAGCAAAGTGACTTTTCATTCAAAGCAATCTTTCAGTCTCTTTTATTCAAAGTTTTCATTCAGAGCAAAAAATGTTTTCATTCGAAGCAAAGTGACTTTTCGTTCGAAGCAATCCTTCAATCTCTTTTATTCAAGTTTTCATTCAAAGCGAAAAATGTTTTCATTCAAAGCAATCCTACAGTGTCTTTCATTCTAGTTTTCACAATATTTTCGGTCAAAACCAAAAGTTTTCGGTCCAAGTAAAACATTTTCATTCGAATCTACTTATCATTCATTGGAATCAACTCTTGTGTTATCCCTTTTTAATGGTTCTTTTTCCTTCAAGTATAAAAGGGACCTTGAGAGCAATAATTGCTAACTTGGCTAATCTCTGAAAAAATCTCTTTCTCACTTCTCAAAATTCTCTCTCATCCTATATTTTCACTTTCATCTATTCTCTTTGAGTGAGTTCATACTTTGAGATTTTAAAAAGCAAGCTTCTTGTTTCTTGAAAGATTATAGATCTTCCCACCTAAGAAAGCTTAGCCTTATTGTATTCATTGTAATATCTACTCAAGAAGGAGTTTTTGTTGTTGTATCTCAATTGTAAATCATTTTTTCATCTGTAATAGTTGGAAACCTTGGGAAGGTTTTAGAATCCGTACTATGGTTTGAGTTAGCACCCTAAGCTAACTGGTTAGTGAAAGACTTGAGTAGGTCCCCCTTGTGTGGAGTGCTCGGGAACTGGAAATGTCTGGTGGGGCTGAACCAGTATAAATCTCTGTGTTGATTTATATTTACTGTTCCTGTCATTACTTTATAAATTTAGTTTTTAAGTTTCTGCTCAAACTTGTAAACACGTATTCAGCCCCCCCTCTAGGTGTGTTAAGGAACCTACAAGTGGTATCAGAGCCATGTGCTTTGGTATTTTCTTTGTGACTTCACACTCAAGAGCTAAAGATCTCATTATGGAAGAAGGTACAACAACCACTAGACCACCCTTACTGAAGAGCGACAACTACAGCTACTGGAAAAATCAGATGAGGAATTTTTTGAGGCAGAACACTCATGTCTGGTACGTTGTAGAGAATGGTCCTATCATTCCCATGAAGGATGGACCACACAGAACCAAGACTCCCAAAGGAATTCTCGAAATGGATGCTCATGAGGCACAACTTTCTCCATGGACTACAAAGCAAAGAACATCTTCAGTTGCGGCCTTGACATGAATGAGTATAATCGTGTCTTAACGTGTGAGACAACTAAAGAAATATGGAGGCTACTAGAGGTTACTCACGAAGGTACCAATCAGGTAAAAAAGAGTAAGATTAACATGTTAGTCCAGCAGTATGAGGCTTTCAAAATGAAGGAGCATGAGTCCATAAATGAGATGTACTCTCGATTTACTCTCATTATAAATGGACTCAAGCTCTTGGGAAAATCATACCCAAAAAAGGAGATTGTAGGAAAAGTTCTTAGATCTCTTACCAAGAGATGGGAAGCAAAACTCACAGCCATTCAAGAAGCCAAATATCTGAATGTGCAGAAGTTGGAGGAATTGGTGGGTTCTCTAATGATTCATGAAATCATGATGAAGATTCATGACGAGGAAGAGACCACTTCAAAGAAGAAGAACCTAGCTCTCAAAGCTGAGGCCTCTCATGAACCTGCCGAAAGCAGTGATGACACTGATCCAAAAATGGCTCTCATAACTCGTAGTTTCAAGAAATTCCTTACAATCTGACGAGATGGAAATATCAGGAGAAGTCACTCAACTCAGTCACATCAAAGAAACAATGGTGACTAGAATGCACGAGAAAATTCTGACGCTTACTATGAGTATGGTAAAACTGGACACATCAAAAAGTACTGCCCACAGCTTAAGAATAAGTTAGCAAGCAGCAGCGGCCGAGATATCAAAGAAAATAAATTCAAACCCTGAAAAGCTCTGCTGACTTGGGATGATTATGTCGAAAGTGATAAAGAGACGAGCAAAGACGATGACGTAGCTCAGCTATGCTTTATGGCCAAGGATGATCAGTCTGATGAGGTAATCACTGCTGAAAATGTTGATTACAAGTTAGCTTTTCTTGAACTCAGTGAAAACCATGAGAAGCTAAAACTTAAAAACATTGCTCTTAAAAAGAAGGTTCTTTCTCTATTAAACACTGTTGAAGAGTTAGAAGGTAAAAAGGAAGAGCTAGACCAAAAGTTGTTTTCTATATTGCTGAAAATGGTTCTTTGAAAGATAATCTGATTGCTTCTAAGAAGGAAAGTTCTTATTTGTCTTTAAAAATCCAATCTCTATGAAGTATAAAAATCCCTGAAGAAAACAAGCTTTTAAAATCATTTCTACACTATCGAAGATTGCAATGAAGAGAGAATTTGGTTCATGAAATTTGCTTCTTCGAAAGAATAATAAAGTTACCAATGTCTATTTTTGGTATCTTTCTGGGAATAAAAATGTGAAATTTGACTGCAAATTCTGTGAAACAAAATTTATAAAGAAGAAAAATGTGTTTTTGGATATACTTTTGGGAAGACAAAGATGTGTTTTTGAAAAGAGCAGAATTGGTTATGATCCTTCAAAGAAGCAAAAAGATTATAAAAATTTCTTTAACAAAAATCTAGCTTCTTGCTCACTATTCACACTTTGTACAGTGCAACAAGAAGGGTCACTTAGTTAAAAAAAAATGTCCTCTTAAAGTAGCTAGCAACCAACTATCCTTCTCTGTCAATAAAAATAAAATAAAGCAAGTCTGGGTGCCAAAATCTTGTCTATCTAATCTTCCAGGACCAAAGAAAGTGTGGGTACCTAAAGGAATGAAACCATAATCTATTATAGGTATGCTTGAAAGCAAAGGCAGATTTAAACAAATAGATCCTCGACAGCGGATGTTCAAGGCATATGACATGTGATTGTTCTCTATTCTCTCATATCACTCTGAAGGATGGCTGCCTTGTTACTTTTGGAGACAACTCAAATGGGAAGATCAGCGGTAAAAGTAAAATTGGTATTGGCTCGATGTCCAGTGATAATGTGTCTTTAGTTAACGGTTTAAAGTTTAATTTGATAAGTATCAGTAAACTAATCGATAGTGGACACAAAGTTCACTTGGAAGGTGACCACTGCCTGATCAGTCATGCCTCAGATGGAGGCACTTTGGTTGGTAAGAGAGATGGTAATATTTACACTTTATCCTTTGATGCTTTTAACGCTTCTTGAGAAATATGCCTTTCTGTTCAACAAACTGATATTCGGTTGTGGCATCATAGACTAGGTCATGTGCATATGGATCTAATCAAGAAACTTCTCTCAAAATAGCTTGTCAGAGGCTTACCAAAGTTGAAGTTTGTTAAGGATAAGGTTTGTGATGCCTGCCAATACAGAAAATAGTCAAAAACATCTTTTCAAGCCAAAATATTGTTTCTACCTCTCGCCCTCTTCAACTTCTTCATTTAGATCTTTTTGGCCCTACAAGAAATGTAAGCCTAGGTGGAAAATTTTATGCTTTCGTCATTGTTTACTTCAAGATATACCTGGGTTCTTTTTCTAACTCATTTGGAAAATTCTTTAACCTCGTGAAGCTTTTACAAAATGAGAACGAGTTGAAACTTGTGAAAATCTGAAGTGATCATGGTGGTGAATTTGAAAAAGATATTATACCTTTTTGTGATCAAAATGGGCATTTTCTCACGAATTTTTTGCTCCTCAAACTCCCTAACAAAATGGGGTTGTAGAGAGAAAGAATCGTACTCTTCAAGAGATGGCCAGAACAATGCTTCATGAAAATTCTTTACCAAAATATTTTTGGGCTGAAGTCGTCAGTACTTCTTGTTACGTATTGAACCGGGTACTTATCAGACCAATTCTTGATAAAACTCCTTACAAACTTTTCTCAAATCGAAAAACAAAAATCGATTATTTCAAGGTTTTTGGTTGTAAATTCTTTATTTTGAACAATCGTGAGAACTTAGGTAAGTTTGATGCAAAGTCTGACGAGGGGGGTATCTTTCTTGGTTATTCATTAAAGAGCAGAGCATATAGAGTTTATAATCATAGGACTTTTTGCACTTGAAGAATTCATGCATGTTGTATTTGAAGAATCTAATGCTAAAAATCCAAGGAAGCATGCAGGTGATGATAGCGAGGAACTCTTTCTTGAATTAAACACTGGTGTATCCTTGCCATGCAAGAAGAACTGAATCAATTTGAAAGAAGTGATGTTTGGACTCCAGTTCCGCCTCCTGTTCAACAAAAGGTCATTGGCACCAAATGGATTTTTCGAAACAAACTTGATGAAGATGGCCATATTGTTCAAAACAAGGCTAGATTAGTAGCCCAAGGATATAATCAAGTTGAAGGGGTTGATTTTGATGAAACTTTTGCCCCTGTTGCTAGACTTGAAGCCATTCGATGCTCTTGGGGGCCTTTTCATGTCACATGAATTCAAACTTTTTCAAATGGACGTGAAAAGTGCCTTCTTGAATGGGGTTATTCAGGAGGAAGTTTTTGTTAAACAACCTCCCGATTTTGAAAATGAAAAATACTTCAATCATATTTTAAGTTGAAAAAGGCATTGTACGGTCTTAAACAAGCTCTTTGAGCTTGGAACGATCGCCTTAGCGGCTTTCTGATTGATCATGGATTCTCTTGCGACAAATTCGATACTACTCTTTTTACAAATTCTCAAAATTCTCATATTCTTATAGTTCAAATTTATGTTAAGGATATTATTTTTGGAGCCATTAACAATGATCTGTGCCAAGAGTAAACGCAGGGAATTCGAGATGAGCTTGATGAGAGAACTTACTTTCTTCCTTGGACTCCAAATCAAGCAATCATAAAAAGGAATTTTCATTAATTAGTCCAAGTACACGGGGGAGCTTTTAAAAAGGTTTGGTATGGATAATGCTAAACCTAGAGGTACGCCTATCTCTCCTAGTACTAATCTTACAAAAGATGAAAATGGTAAACATGTTGATAAAAAAACTTTACCGTGGTATGACTGGAAGTTTACTTACCTCACCGCCTCTAGACCTGATATCATGTTTAGTGTATGCATCTGTGCTCGTTTTCAGGTCCCAAAGAATCTCATATTACTGCTGTTAAACGTATTTTTAAATATCTCTCTGGTACTATAAATTTAAGACTTTGTATCTGCGTAATTCTTCCATTGATCTGGTAGGTTACTCTGATTCTGATTATGCCGGATTTCTTGTCGATTGTAAAAGTACTAGCGGTACTTGTCAATTTCTTGGTGATGCATTAGTATCTTGGCACAACAAGAAACAGACATTTGTGGCACTTTCCTCAGCAGAGGCGGAATACGTTGCGGTTGGTAGTTGTTGTACTCAAGTTCTTTAGACGTGTCAAACCTTACGGGATTTTTGATGTTTCCGTAGATAATATTCCCATTATGTGCGATAGTAGTAGTGCTATTGATATAAGTAAAAATCCTGTTCAACATTCGAGCACTAAGCACATTGATATTTGTCACCACTTTCTTCGAGACAACGTTCATAAAGGTTTAATTGAACTCAAGAAAGTTGGTTCGGGAGATCAGCTTGTAGACATTTTACCAAACCTTTAGCAGAATCTAGTTTCTATTCTCTTCGTTGCCGCCTAGGAATGTGTGATCTGAGCTGATTTTTATCTTATTTTTATTATTTTGTTTTATTTTTTCATTTTTTTTAGTGGAAGGGAACCATTTTCCTTCGAATGGGAAGTTTTTCTTCGAAAGAAAACTTTTCATTTGAAAGAAAAGTCTTCTTCCCCCATCTTGTTTAACGTTTCTGTAAGTTTTGGTTGAATGAAAACAAGTTTTCCTCGAATGAAACCTCATTTTTGTCTGACAGTAAATTTTTCTCTATTTATACCGTAGTCATTTTTTTAATTGTTTACCATTTTTACTGTCTACAGTTACTTTTCACTGTCAAACATTTTTCACTTTCTCTTTCATACACTTTTCAACGCTTTCTACAATGGACCCCTCCACGCGCCCTCGCAGTCGTCGTTGTCTTGTTTCGCTAGAAACCTCAGACAACGACGAACCCAAAGTCATTCCTCCTCTATCTCGTCGTAGTACACAGGCTACTTCTCAGGCTATTGCTTGCACATTTGCTCCTGTCCAACAACCATCCATCGCTCGTCCACCTACTCCAGGTACAGTTTCTCCTCCTCCTCCTTCTTCTTCTGCTCCCTCTGCCTCCTCTACTCCTCCACCTACCCGTCCTCTTCCTACTTGTCCTTACAGCTCACCCACCGATATACTCCACATACCATATTTCTTTGAAACCCTTAAATACCAAATCAACTTCCTACACCAACTTTGTCGATAGCCAGGTCGACCTAGTGACCGCACCCTTATGGTCAACTAGGTGGCACTCAGTTCTTTGAGCGAATGGGCTGTCTTTCTCTTCTCTCTCCTCCTAGTGTCTTTTATCCCCACTTGATCCATATGTTTTATTCAAACATGACTTTTGACTCCTCTGCCTTCACCTATCTTACAACCTACGTAAATGGGGTCCATATTCGTCTCAACGACACAACACTGGCCCGTATTCTTGGTTTCACCAACTAGTCCTTTCTTCTCGTCTTTCCCAGTAACACTTGGTCCACTTGTGGCCTTTTCAGCCCCCTCGACCAAACTCAAACCATACTCAACAACTCTTCCATTACTTAACCCCGTAAACCTAATCTGAGTGAACTCTCACCCTTATACCGCATTCTTCATCTCATCATTTCCTATCATCTTTCCGTACGCTCAGGTTCTTATGCTGCCTTCACCTACCTAGATATCATTATTCTCACCCACTTCATTTGGGGTGCTCCTTTAAATATTGTGGGCATTATTCTTCATGTTGTGGTTACCTGTCTAAAGAAACATGCTGCCCATCTTCCTTTCGGTCTTCTTTTGACCTTTGTTTTTGAATACTTTAATGTTCCCCTTCTGACCGCAGTCTCAGAATATGTGTCTATTCTGAGCACACACATTCTTGACGAGACTTCCCTTCGTCGTACGGGTTTTACATCCCTGCTCCTTCTTTTCATCCTCATCCGCTATCGAACCCTCCTCCTACGTCCCACCACCACCACCACCAGTGACTGACCCTTCCCCTTCTGCACCTCCGTTGTCCTCTGACCCCTCCTCTACCAACACCACCTCATCCTCCTGATCCTCTATTTGGATCCCTTCCAGATTTTTCCAACTTAAACTTTGACAAATTTTTACCTTCCGACACCTCTGACATTTCTGACTAGCTCTCTCGTCTCTCCACCATAGTTCAACTTATTCTTGGCTCTCAGACTACCTTAGCTGCATCTATCATCGCAAATCACACCACTCTTCTTAACGAACTCTCCTCCACTCAGCAGTCTCTTCACCAATACTCCGCTCAGCTCCTCTCCACTAAATCAATTTTCACACTCTTCTAAACAAACTGGTTTTCAACGTCACCTCTCTTCCTCTTAACAACACTCCCATTCTCGAGAGCTTGAGCTGCATGCAGCACAGCCTACACTACCAACAGGAAGCCACCCTACAAGCTCACTGTCGTCAAGCATATTTGACTACCAACATCTTGACGGAGCAAAACTGTTACCTGGCACATCAGATATTCGATCAAGCGCATGGCTTTCTGGTCACTCGTCCAAAAATCTTTCCCTCCCGACACTCCGGCACTGAATGTGAAGAATGGTTCTTTAACCCTTATCTTCCCTACAATCCTCTGATGCCGACGCCACATTCTCCCCGTGTCGTGGAAGTTGTTGAAGTCCCCACTACTGTTGCTCGTCCACTAACAAATCCTTCCTTTTTCGCTCAGGGTACGCGTCGTAGACCGTAGTTTCTTTTTTCTTTTTTTTTTAGTTTAGCTTGTCTGTCCCTTTTTTGATTTGACAAAAGGGGAGATAGTGTAACTATTATTATTAATTGAACTGTAAATTTTTGCTATTATTTAAAGCAGTTCACATGCTAGTTGCTTGATTATGAATGATTATCTAATCCTGGGGGTGTAGATTATATTATGTTAAATTAATGTTGTCATCCTCAAAAAAGGAGAGATCGTGGACTTGATTGTTTTTGATAACTCCAACATTACTATTGCTAACTTTAATCTAACACTGCTATTAAGCTAAATTTCAGGTTCAATCATAGTCAAACATTGACGTGGAATATTTCTTTGGACTTGGACTTAGACGTTGACCCAAACAAAAATTTGGATTTGTACTTAACGTATATTTTATCTTTGCAACTTGTATCCAAGTCTTTCTTAAAGATCTCCAGAAAAATCAAGTAAAGAACAAACAGAAAAATGTTTTCATTAGAATCCAAAAGAATTTTTCGTTCAAAGCAAAGTGATTTTTCATTCGAAGCAATCTTTTAGTCTCTTTTATTCAAAGTTTTCATTCGAAGTGAAAAATGTTTTCATTCGAAGCAAAGTGACTTTTCATTATAAGCAATCTTTCAGTCTCTTTTATTAAAAGTTTTCATTCGAAGCGAAAAATGTTTTCATTCAAAAAAGTGACTTTTCATTCGAAGCAATCCTTCAGTCTATTTTATTGAAGTTTTCATTCGAAGTGAAAAATATTTTCATTCGAAGCAAAGTGACTTTTCATTCGAAGCAATCCTACAGTGTCTTTCATTCTAGTTTTCACAATGTTTTCGGTCGAAGCCAAAAGTTTTCGATCCAAGTAAAAGATTTTCATTCGAATCTACTTATCTTTCATTCGAATCAAATCTTGTGTTATCCCTTCTTAATGGTTCTTTTCCCTTCAAGTATAAAAAGGGATCTTGAGAGCATTTATTGCTAACTTGGCTAATCTCTGAAAAAATCTCTCTCTCACTTCTCAAAATTCTCTCTCATCCTATTTCACACTTTCATCTATTCTCCTTGAGTGAGTTCATACTGTGACATTTCAGAAAGCAAGCTTCTTGGTTTAGTTCTTGAAGAATTTTATATCTTCCCACCTAAGAAAGCTTAGCATTGTTGTATTCATTGTAATATCTACTCAAGAAGAAATTTATCTCAATTGTAATTTTTTTTTCATTTGTAATAGTTGGAAGCCTTGGGAGTGTTTCAGAATCTGTACTGTGGTTTAAGTTAGCACCCTAAGCTAATTGGTTAGTGAAAGGCTCGAGTAGGTCTCCCTTGTGTGGAATGCTCAGGGACTAGACGTAGGCTGGTGGGGCCGAACCAATATAAATCTCTGTGTTGATTTTTATTTACTGTTCCTGTCATTACTCTGTAAATTTAGTTTTTAAATTTCTGCTCAAAGTTGTAAAACACCTATTCACCCCCTCTAGGTGTGTTAAGGGAGCTACAGAGGTGTTATAAGACTGGTTTGAATCCTACATGAAACACATGCTAGTACCCACTGGGACTAGTAATTATTACGGTACATCATGCATGTGTACACTACCAACTTTGCCTGAGTGACATCGCAATCGCTCAGGATCAACGTTGATTTTTAATTTTATCTGCACCGTATCTTACCATGATTCTTATGAAAATGACTAAGAAAGGACTGTCTCAAAAGGTTTGAAATCCTCGAGAAATCGTTGTTGTATTTTGGAAATGATCTTTTACTGATTGTTTTAGAAACCGTCATGATTGTTATTGTTTATTTCATTATCTACTCATGATGAATTTGGATCATTTTAAAAATAATTGAACTATTTTGATCGTTTGAAGTATTTTGAAAATCATCGTCGGTTGAATTATTTGGAATCATTTTGTAATCTTTTTGTAGTCCTTGTACGACCTTACTGAGCTTTGAAAAGTTCACCCTTCGTTTGACTCCCTTCAGTAGGTGATGATAAGCTGTATCATGTTCGAGAATGGGTTAGAGTTGTGTGACCACTACTGTATAGTAAGACCCCTGCGCCGGTCGGTACTGTTAATTTGAATTGCGAAGTACCTACGCTGTAATAGTTTAAGCTAAGCTGTTGTAACCTAGTATTTTGAGAAATCTAAGTTTAAGTTGAAGTTGAATTAGATGACTTAGAATATGTGTTGGTGAATAGGTTTGACAAGTTTGATGTGATCCCGAAGGTTAACGTTCTGGGAGTTTAGGGCGGCAGAGCTCTATATTTCTGTGGTGTTACACCTTACATCCTCTTTGGTTAAACCTTTTGAATTCTAGAGGGAAATATCATGCATTCCACTACTGCGTATCAGCCCAAATCTCAATCTTATCCCAAAATCTCAAACTTTTATTAGAACATAAAATAACTTGTCAAAACCTAATCCACCTTTTCAAAATCTCATCATAATCACAAATTATTTATGGGAGTCTATACCTAAGCTCTAATAACAACTGTAACACTCCAACATTTCTGGAGTGTTAGCCAATCAATTGATCAATTATTTACCATTCAATCACCTCAATTCAATAAGAAAACCACCCAATACATATATTAGAGCTTCTACAATAACTCAAATTCTCAACTCATTGTTCTTAAATGCAAAGACTACATTAATGAGCTCAATTAAGTAAATTACACACTGATTTCCCTCTCAGGGTCTTACGTAAACAAAACAATGAAATACTAAACCAACTTCATAATCAGGCTCTAACCAACCCAAGAGATCTACTGATGGTTATTACGTGCCGAAAGGAACAAAAAATGAGTGAGCTTTTGAGAGCTCAGTAAGGTAGCTCAAGAATTTAGAAGAAGGATTACAAACAATTAACAGATTTATTTTAAGGGCAATAAGGGAATAGATTTGACTCTTTCCCTTAAATCACATTTCGATTGAGGTGATTTCAATTACACTATAAATGATGCAGATGATATTGAACATGAGTGAAATGCAAAGCCACACAGGTAGTGCAGGGAAATACTTAGCAAAGCTACACATGTAGTGCATGGTAATCACTTAGCAAGTCACAAATGCGATGCTCACTAACACTGTGGTTACATATGCATATGAACACAAGCTAGACTATTAAGGTACTGACATTTTTCATAATAACAGACCATCCTTATATGACCCCCGATACAAACCATCCTTATAACACCTCAATACACTAAAGTCAATATAAATAATGCAATAATCGATAATACAAAGAATAAACCGATGCTCAAGAAGAAATAAACACCAAACATCGATAAAGACTTTCAATAAACGTTTAAGCGCAAAACAGGGTTTAAGGGCAAATAATGTATTCTCATAACAAATATAACGGAGTCCAAAAAGAATCGATAACAAATCAGAAAAATATATACGAAGGCAATTTGATGAATTTGATTTTGGATAGAATCCCTTACCTCAATCCAAGATATACGCTCGCTGCTATTCAATCTCGTTCAAATCTCGAATGAACCTAAATTGACAATTTACTTATTGGAACAAACTCTAGCCTCATAACACTACAAATCCTATGCTAGTTATTCTTTCCGACAATCTCACACAGCCTAGATCTAATGCATCCCACGTGTGGTTCACTTAACCGAAAACTCCGCACGCCCCGTAAAGCATTAAGACACTCCAAAATTCATAAAATTTTCTCATAAATACTTCTATATCAAAACAGCGTAAAAAGTTACAATATGAATTTTCGAATATATTTTTCATTAAAATTATTTTCTTAAATACCAGAAAAACCCCAAAAATAAAAATTAATAATTCTAGTGCAAACAAAAGTCCCATAAACTTTATGACAACTTTACAATATATACGGATAATACAAAAATACAAATTGAAAATTAAAAAACTTTAAAACTTTTTTAAAATAATCCGTTTAGCTAACTCAAATGTCATATAGATTTAGTACTAAACCAACTCTAAAAATTACAAAACTGAAACTGAAGCTTACTTATATCATAAAAACATTATAAACCTTTTCCAGAATTTATTAAGGATTTTCATGACTTCAAATGAATTTCAAGAGAAATAAAATTTTGAAAATTATTAAAAATACTAAACGATATCAAAAAAAATCTGAAACTTGACCACTAATCCTAATATTATTCTAAGAAACTTTATATAAAGTTTCCTTATTTTACGATAATAGCACGATATCCCACAATCACACGGTACAACTTTGTTCATGTACAATATATCACCTTTACTGCTTAGACCCATTACTGTTTAACTATCTTTTTTTTTTTTTCTCTCTCTTCAGTTCAAACCTAGAACACGCTCGGGTCACACAAACAGCTGTCCCACTCATTTTTCTTACACACACTACACACGTATACACACATACTCATTATTTTACATTACACACAATACATTCACATTTTACACACTTATGTACACACAGCACTACACTTGCTCCGAAGCGGCCTTGGCTGTTCTCTCCCACGCACCCACACTTCACATTTCACACACTATAAAGCACATTCAGATATTTTCTTACACCACTGCCTCACTACACAGTTGCTATAGTCTTCTTCCTTTTCATTTCTCTCACACTCTCACACATATACGCACAAACCACGCTCATAATTTGTGACTCATGAAACTACACATCAAACCCATTACAGACGCATACAAGCTGCTATGGAGTTTCTTCCTTCTCCTTCCCTTATCTGCAACATACCCATAATACACTCAATTCTCCACAGGTTACCCACATGCCTTTACACCAATAAACACACAGAATACACTCTCATCACATACACAAACACACACAAAAGCACTCACTTCACACAATTACACACCTATTGCCTCGTAGTGTTCCTCCTGCTTTCTGTCCATCACTCACACCCAAACATACTCTCACATACTGCACTCACCTAACATTTATTAAGCAGCCTTTCCCCCTTTCCATTTCTCATTTACACACCCATACAATATACCCACAAACACACACTCCTATATAGTTTGCTTCTTATTCCCTTCTCCACGCCCAGCCACACATGCACACACAAATCCACTTTACCACAGTCATGGCTGTCTTTTCAACCGGAGAACCCTTTTTTCTCCCTCAAACCCACACTCATACGCACATTATGGCAGCCACCAGGGCTGCCCGCACAACACGAACACGCCATCCGCAGCCCCTCACGGTCGCTCTCTTTCTCACCACAATACACACACATACTGTAAAGTAAGAGAAAAAATGAATCGACTCCGGCCTTTTCTTCCTCCCTTTCTCATTCACTTATCTTTTCTTCCTGCCGGGACTTCCTTCGCTTTTTCTGTATCTCTCTTTCTTTTCCACGAACACACACACGCGCGCACAGAGATCCTCTCTTAAATTTTTCTATCTCTGTTTAGTCATAACTGAAATCTCTCTTTCTCTCTTCCTCTAGCTGTAACTGAAATGGGATTAATATCCCAAATGCATTTTCCTGAGCTCTGATTCCTCTTGCCTGCTCTCTTCTTAACTTAGTCTTACCATAATTTAAAAGTTGACCGTAAATCAAAAAAATTTTTTTGTCCGATTTATTAGTCAATAACCCCAAATTTTAATGTAGATTTTCAAATAACCTCGCTTCATTAATTATCGCTAAAGGTTTCCAAAAATACCATTAATGCTAATTGTTGCTAAAGACCTCAATGAATATTATTTATAACTGCTATGGATAGATTATAACTTATGGTTCCTAAAATTATGTCGCTAAAGATTATGGATTAATTTTTTTCTCTTGCAAATGGACACCAATGTTGTGTATGCAAATTGTCGTTAAAAATAAATTAATTAACTAGGCAATATCAGGCTTCGGGGTATTAATACATATTCCCTTCGTGCATATGTTTTGACGCTTGTCACAAAGACCAGACATAAGAAACTGTAGGTTACTTATCAAAGAGCAACCATCAGAGCGTCACCAGTAAAATCTCCCATCTTCATCCGAAGTTGCGGCTATATTAGTAGGTGGCAAAGAGGCAAGCAATTTAAATCCAAGAGACATTGTGATTCAAACAAAATCTAGAAACTTTATGAATGTTCCAGATGTTGCTATGTATTAAGACCCTCTTCGATATCCATTTTTGTTGCCTTGCGGGACCTATGGACGGGATATTAATAGTAGAAACAATGATGGCTCAAGTGTAACATGTCACCACAACCATGCTTTCATGCTACAGTTAAATAACGCTTTTTAACTTTTGTGATATATTTATCGAACACATTGGCATGCTCTTAACTTAAAAACCTACTTATAATTTGTGTTGTTAGATCCGTCAAGGTAATTCGTTACTTTTGCTTCAATCTGGACATTTACTTCGATAATATGTTGTCAAAAACTATGTGAAGCTTGAGTCTCATAGGTTAAGATGGATACGTCAGCATCAGGAAAATATACCTAGGTTTACAAGATATGCGAAATATAGGTTAAAATGATGCAGGTACAACTTTAATCTCTTAGAAGTTCGTGGATTGAACATCCGGTAAGGACACATTATAATGCATACACTTTTGTTGTAATAGGACATGTTGGGAGACAGACGGATTGCCATCATCATTTATTGGAAGCCTGTGTGACATGTATCAACATTATTAAGATGCAATGATATTAGTACAAAGATACAGAAAACTGGACATTTTTCTCACTTTGACATGTAACCCATCATGGCAAAAAATTACAGCTGAGCTCTTACCTGGGCAAAAACCATAAGTTCGTCCTGATTTGCTTTCTGAAGAAATCGAGCAAGATATAAAGAGTTGAAGAAAGATAGTATAGATAGGGGAATATTTGGCAAGGTAGTTGACCATGTCTTGGTGCTTGAATTTCAAAAACATGGGTTGCCACATGTTCATTCGATTCTAATTTTTCATGAAGATGATAAGTTGCATACGCTTGAAGATTATCACCGCATAGTCAGAGCTGAGGTAACTTACAGGGATGAAGAGGCTAAGTTATATAATTGAGTTTTAAGGCATATGATACATCGGTCATGCGGTGTACCGAACTAGAGAAAGTCGTGTCCGAAGAATGAGATTTATAAAAGACAATTTCCAAAGCATTTTCAGCGATAACAAGACAAGAGATGACTCAAATCTAATATATCACAAGAGAGATTATCGGAGGTCTATTGCCTTAGACGTGCAGGTTATATTTGAAAATAGTTGGGTTATACCATATAATCCATGGTACACTAACAAGGTACCACTAAAATATGACTGTCACATTAACGTTAAAATTTGTGGTACACTAACAAGTGTTAAGTACCTCTAAAAGTATGTGCACAAGGATCCTGATCGACTATGTCTTGAAGTTCGTCCAAGTACTTCTTTCGATGAAGTCAAACACTTTGAAGATGCAAGATGGATATGCGCACCTCAAGCATTCCAGAGACTGTTTAAGTTTCCCATAAGTGGTACACAAATGTTCCCTAACTGTCTTCAAATACATCTGGCAGATGTAGATGTATTTGAAGACAGTAGATGCATTTGAAGACAGTTAAGGCTCAATGAAAGATTTTTAAGGCAATAATTCTCACTTCAAAACATAACAGAGTCCAATGGCATTCCAAAAACAATAGAATAAACATACGAAATCAAAGTGGAAAAGTAGGGTTCAGAAAGAAATCCTTACTTGAGTCCAAGCTATGCGCTGATATTCAACTTGTTTAAATTCCTCGATTTAACCTAAATTGACAATTTACTTATTGGAACAAATTCTAGCCTTATAATACTATAAATCCTATGCTAATTACTCATTTCGACACTCTCACAGAGTCTTTGTTCAAAACGCGTCGCACACACGGTCCAACTTAACTGAAAACTCTGTACACCCCGTAAGGCATTAAGACACACCAAAATTCATAACAATTTTTCATAAGATACTTTTATAACTTAAAACAGCATAACAAGTGTAAATATGAATTTAATGAATAAAAAATAATTTTCTTAAATACCAGAAAAGCCCAAAAATATCCATTACTATTATTCATATTTCTAGGCCAAAAAAAATTTCATAATTTTAAAAATATCTTAAAAAATATGTAAGAAAAATTAGGTCAAGAAAATCATTAAAAGTATTATTAAATTATTCATTCTGTCCAAACAAATGTGATATTGAAATCATATCAAATCACCCCTGAAAATTCCAAATTTTGAATCACAACATCTTAGAATCGTGTAAACAATACACAAAAATTTTCAGAATTAAATAATCATTTTAAATAGTTCAAACAAATTTTAGAAGTTTCAAACTGTGCAAAATATAAAAAAATCAAACAATTTCAAAAAATTCTGAATAATTCTCAGAAATTCTAAAATTAAAATATCATCAGGACTGTAGCCAAAAAAACCCTATGATTATTGTGTATATATAAACACCCTAGGTTGCAAAATTACCAAAAACCCCTAGACTTTAGGTAATATTTCAAAGTTTACCCAAAAGTTTTTAGTATCAAATAAAAGTCCAAAACACTATTTACGATAACTTAACGTACCAGAAATTTTAACATAAACTCGTTTCACTATTCGTCGCTAAAAGTTTTGAATTAGCTCGTTAAAAGCATGTCGAGGTTGGTCTTCTAGGAGCATTAAAAGTAAACTGGAAATAAGCTTCAAGAAGCAGTTGGTTGCCAGACAACGCTCTGGCGAATTTGGTATTTCCAATCTGGATATCGTGTAACAAATTTGCGACCTCTCAATCAACCGGTCGGTGTTAGGGCTTCTATTTACTCAGGGGAACCTTTTTCAACCCTAACTTTCTTAAGATAACACAGTTTTGGTAGAGCAATCTAGGTCGTTTATGATGGAATCTTAATCATTGAAAGGAATAAAAGCAAAAAAGAAGAAGAAGTAATATTTCATGAATAATTCACCTGCAACTGATTTTAACATGTAATTCAAAAGGAGAAAAAAGAAGAAGAAAGAAATACACTGTCAATCGTCGACAAAACCAACATTAGGAACATGTGCTGGCTGGAGGATCCCTCTGGCGCAAACCTTGCACGGGTCACATTTCACCCTCTCGAACCCAAAACCTAAATGGGCCTTCACCAAATTAATCCCTTCTCATTATTAAATTGTAGGTGAGTGGACGCCGCTGGATGGTGGCAGCGGTGGTCGTGGTGCTACCAAGCATAGGGTGCAGGAAAAAAGAAGAAGATGAAAGGAAGATGCGTAGAAACTGACCGAAAACTACGCGTGTCTTTGCAATTTTACCCCCTCGGTTTGACTTATTACAATTTTTTTTCCCATCCTACAACTTGTTCTTCCCAATGTGGTATTTTTATTAATAGATGCTACAACACAGTATGTTCCAGGGTGATTATTTTGTCAAATAAACAGTTTAAGGTACAGAATGTCGAAGTGGCCATAGTTTGAGGGTGGTTGCCACTTCAGCCCTTTGTTCTGGAGTGCAGTGTGTTCGCAACATAGATGAGAAGTGAGATGCAGGTGCAGTGACAAGTCAAGTACCTTTGTGGAAAATGACAGGGCCTTAAACATGGCTACTTGGGAAGGGTGGTGGTGGGTTGGACGTTGAAACCTTGTCACAATCCAACAAGGGCCAGATTACAAACCCTTGATATTTAATAAACCCTTCATATCCGGCTATACTATTCTTTTTATTTTTACTGAAAAATGTCATTCACTTGAAAATTATCAATCTGCAAGGTGAAGAGGGAATTTTACTTGTGGACACGTGTCACGATGACAGGAAGTGGCACAAATGGGCAGACAGGGATTTGGTGTCAATATATATGAGCAGCACACGCTATGCGTGTGTGAAAATGAAATTAATAGTTTAAATTTTGTTATAAAAAAAAATCACGTATACGTGTTTATTGTCATATTCAGTAAAATGAATCTTAAATTACTGAAAAATAAGTTAGTCATACGTGTCCAAACATAAGTTAACAAATATTATTATTGTATCAAACTTGACCTTTAATTTCACTTCAACTCTATTTTTTGATGAATTTTAATTTATGAAAACTAAACATAATTATATAGGTAGTTACTTGCCAATTAAGATTTATATTTTGTGTCATTTCTTAGAAATTTTGTTGGAATGACACTTGTCATCATTGTAGGTTGGTAGTTATGTAATATCAAAAAGGTGTTACACCGAACTATGTTTTGACTTAATAAGTAGTATAGATGCATGTCTCTACCGTTAGATGTACAATTGCTTACAAATCATTGTTCATGATGTTTCATGGAGTTTCCAGGTTTGGGACTATGACAATCATTTAAGGGAAGGGATCTCGTTTGTCTTCATAAATCACCAGATTCTTAACTTTTCTAACAAATCCATTTGGGGTTTAGTCCAAGTGAGTCCACGCCTTGTAACTGAACAAAAGTACAACAAATATTCATAGTTTGTAGCAAGCAATTTGGGCGAAATACCCTAATTGCATCAACTTATGATAACTATATTGCTATTTATGTCTGCTACCATACTTTAATAGTTGGGTAAATCACACATAACCCAAAAATGTTATATCAAATATAAGTTTCCAAAACGCTAGAGGCCCTCATCACTTCAATGAACTTGGATTCCTGTGAAGATGTTAACACCAGATTTTGAGCCCTGCAGATTTCAACTGCAGCAAAAACATCAAACAAATAATGAAGAAGGAGATAGATTATGCAGCAATGGTTCTGAAAATTGAGTAGGTAAAGTCATCCACATAGAGAGCATTAAAATTTATCTCAAGCTTGTTTCCCTATTATTCGATCTATATTTGTTTATTTTTGCCGGTCATTACTGCAACTATGCAAAGCAAAAGACATGCATGCTTCATGCCTTCATCTTCTCCAAGAAATACCTCTTATTCCAGTCTGAACTAGTAACTAAGGATATGCATCAGCATTACTAAATGCAACGATCGCAGTGGGCTTCATCTACCTTATCCAAAAACGGTGTTATGCCCCCTGAAACGAGTGGGGGAACATTTTTCTTTATTTCTCTCGAAGTTTCGCCTAAGGGGTATACATTTACTATAATACTGCTTCAATCTTTGGCAACAACATGCAGTGACAAATTTAGAGGCAAAACGCTCGGTACGTTTTGTCCTAAAGGTTGCATCTCTTAACACCCTTTTATTTTGGCTAGGAAACGTCTGATTTCGTGCTCTCAAATTAGAGACAAAATATCAGTCTTTCCGTGACAAAAGAAGTTTTGGACAAATTACTAGTAGTTGGGCATATTTACGCGGTAAAGAAAGCTTTGATCTTACATACATTGTTCTATTCTGAAGTATTTTGTTCATGCTAAGCATTTTATAAATATGAATGCAAATTTGGTGTGTCGATGTGTGTGTGGGGGGGGGGGGGGGGGGGAGGGGTGTGGAAGGATGTGGAATAGCATGAATCTTACACAAGTTGAAGAGCCTTTTCTTCATGATGAGAGTACTGATGATTCGGTTCTAGGAGGTTTACAGGGAGGAAGATTCGAGCATCATAAGGCTGTGAAGTTATATTCTGCATCTGGTACTCTGATCCTGGCATCAAATTCATCTGCTGTTGTGCCCTCTCATTCTCAGATATCTGCACCATCAAACATGTGTGTCATCAAGAATTGAATGTAACTTCCTCTCTTTGACTGAGATATAGAGGGAGAGAGACCTTTGATCGCAGGTACATGTTAGCTTGCTGCAGCTCAACTTCCTGCAGAAAGCCATGCAGTTTACAATTATAATCGTCACAGAGCCAGGGTTAATTTCAGAAGATCATATCCAGATCTGTGCAAATCAAGTATAGTGCATAAAATTGGCCTCTCAAAGCATATAAGAAAATATTTGGAGGATGCAAGGCAATCTAAAAGGGTGGTTCAAATCCGTAGCCCACTTTTGGTTATATCCGCATCTCTTCAAGAATCATTTCACTCTTAATACATCTTGTTACAGATGACAAACTTAATGCATTTGCATATCTTTTGCAAAGGTTTATGTTGCATTTGCTATGCATGCCATAGGTTCTAGCAAAACAAGACGGACGCAGCCTCATCCTTTTAGTGTCGGAGATAACTAAAAGAAATTCTTGCTGGCTTTCAGTTGCCTCTGTACTTGAGCTAGGTTACTGTCACTACATCGTCAAGATTCTCGAGAATGATGAGAATGACCAACTCGGTGAAGTTTATTTATCTGCCTAGGGTAAATTTTGTAGTTCCTGCTGGAAGGCAGCACTTTCTCAAGAATGAGTGGATAATTATCCGAACTTCCATTCCGTATAAAAACCAAAACTTTCGCTTTTTGTGATACTGAGTTACCACTTATAACATCTGAGTGCAGAGTAGGTGACCATACTTATCAATTTTGGGGTACTTGAAACTTGGCCACTAAAAGAAATTGCCCTAAATTCTTTGTTATAATCATCCATATAGACATGTAAGGATATTTTCCGTGCAAGTAACAAAGAATGAATAAAGCGAGGGGGGAGGGGGGTGTTGTGTTGAAGATGGAGGATTCAGAGTTTACCCTTTTCTGCATGTCCTCAATTTCAGCTAATAGCATTTCATTCTGGAAGATTTCAAGCATGTCACACACGTCATATAAGGAAACATAAAAACTGGGATGATGACTGGGACAAATGAAAAAGTAGATAGAAATGTAGAATTAAAAGATCTGCATGAAGATGGAGACCTCAAAACACAGCTTGCTGTACCTTTTTGGATCGAATTCTGGTAAGGGCTTTCTCCAATCTACTCTCCAAAGCCTTGAGTTCCTTGAAAGCCAAAGATCCAATTGCCTCGCCCAATATGTTCCTATGAAACAGTTCCAGTGTAAAGCTCAGAGTCGGATTGATGTCGTACAGTTTGAATGCAAGCTTACCTGTTTGAATTCTCTATCTCCCTGATTTGACGGCTCAATTTGGCTGATTCCTGCTGGTAAAACTGAGCGAAGCAATGACTACATAAGTTCATGGTTTTGCAAACATAAATAAGATAGGGCAAAGCATAAGGCAGAGTTTGGTGTTCTACCTCGCGTTATTCTATTAAGATGTTAAAGGATGTAATAGCAGTTCTCCAAGAAAATAGCAGTTCCAAGTGTAGTAAATGGTTGATAAGAGATCACTCAGAAGCCAAGATAAGAATGCTGCGGGATGTGGTTTCTCTAACTGATGTCCTTTTTCCATCTTATTCCTATGATTACCACAAAAAGTAGTTTACAAAACTTTCTGCAGACATTCCTCATAAATGAGAAACAACTTGTTTGTGGTCTGATGAACCATTGGCAATACTGAGCAATTATAAACTGGTCCATCCACTCAAAGGTGTTATAGCCTACATCGTTACTTATCAGTTGAAATAGTACATCGACTGCTTGCGCAGAAAAACCAAAATGAAATTAAGGGGGAAGTCGTCGCTGCTAGGCTTCCTATTGCATTTTGTTGCATGGTTGTGAAATTCCTAATTTTGCTCATCGGTACCATATTGGATCTTGTAACGTCAATCTTGGTAGTGAGACATATCAAAGGCTTGACAACATAAGGTTTGAGTTTCTCCACAGATTTCTAAATCTGTGTTGCATAGAATTGGATCCTTTGGTTCAAGCCAAACCCAGGAATTTGGAATTCACGTATGCAATGATGCTTAACTTTCCTATCCCATCCCATTGGTCATTTTGTAGCAAAAGGAAAATTAGGCCAAAATGGGACAAGTTCCATTGGCAAATGATATACAGGCCCTTCAACCTCGGGGATGAACTTAATCTAACACAAATAATACTTTAACCTCGGAGATATGAAGCTTTCCTGCAAGCAATAATCCACGAGGAATCTATCCATCTTGAATACGTTCAGCGGCATCATCAAGTTTGTTGAGCTCAACGGCTATAAAGAGGACATGAAAAGATCTTGAAAAGAACGCATTAAACAAACGTTTTATCTCTTACTTCTTACACCTGCACCATGCACCTTCACACACCATTCACTTTTTTATAATGCTTTTAAGTGACCCCTAGAAATACAATTAAGTTACTACTAACCCACTAATTCAATAACCTACTAGCACACTAATCTACTTTGTGAACACACTAGTAATGCATTTACGATATATGCACCTTCTAACTCATTATTAGAACATCAGTAACATAGGACTAATGACTGCTAACATGTCACCAATACACAATGATTAAAGTAGATCAAATAAAGTTTATTTTTCAAGCTGCCCTTTAAACTCGATTTATGTCTCAAATATTGTTCATCATTGATGGGTTTGGTAAGTGTCAATAATTGTCTTCATCTCCAATTCCACCGACATAAACAATCTTTTTTGGCATTTCTTATGACGTGTATCGCATCTTGGTCATCTTAATATTGCACTTCTGACATTACTTCATCACTTCTGTGATTACTTGATCTTGAACATTTGCTTTGGACATTTCTTGTTGCTCCTCTAGGTCAGAGAACGTTCCACATTCACCCAACTTATATCACTTAACAAATGCTCCACAAAAAGTTGAGAATGACTTCGTTGACTTTTCACAAAAACATTTCCCTTAATCAGGCATGAGAAAAGACTCGCTAAGAATTTGGAATGAAATATTTAAGTTCCAAAAATGTCATCCCTTAGCGGCTTATTATTGTGGCACCACCACATCATTCTTAGCCATGAAAAATTAATCATCAGTTTATTCTTCGGAATTTAATGAAAATGACCTAATCATATTTTCTCCACTTAAAGATAAATTAAACATCATACCTAAGTTGTTCACATTTGACCTCAATTTTATCTATGTAAATGCTCTCATCCTCTCATTTTCCACTGTGAGCATTTTCATCACCATATGTGTTCTCGCTCTCCTCCACAGTTTCAAATGGTCTTTTTCATTTGTCAACTCTTTGTTCTCATTGGCTTCAAAATCCTTGAACTCTTCTTCATCAATTGTCTCCTCTAGTTCTTCGGCTTTGGAATTCTGAAACTTGTTTTCATCCTTTATTGCTGTTTCTTTCTCAAGATGTTCCCCATCTTTGTTTGCAAACTCATTCTTCTTCCCAGTTTTGTACCTAATACACCTTGGGCAAGAAGTCACATTCACGATTGGAGGAGACAATGACCTCGATTATTTATCAAATATTAATTGGAGATCTTAAATCCCCGATTATGCAGCCATATTACTATATGGACGGCCTTTTATAACACTAGAAGTGTCTTTTCTTCCTTTTTTTGTAAAACGACAAGCTATTATATGGTACTTCACTGATCCCATCCTGCATATCACACGATTTGAGATACAATGAGCGGACATTCTTCATTCTCACGTGATTTGAGGACATTAATTTCTCACACCAAATAATAAAACCTTAAACCGGATAGTTTTTCAAAACTCTAACAAACTAATGCTGCAGTGTACACTAGGGTCATAATAGCTCAGATACCACTTTGTTGGAAACAAAGGGTTACTAAAACTTAAAAAGTCACAAATATGAAGAGGCCACACGAAGCGATCTTGAAGAAAACACAATAAACTAAAATTTATTTCTTACTTCTTACAATTTTTTATAAATCTTCTAAGTAACTCCTAGAAATGCAATTAAGCTATCACTAACACACCACTTCATTAACATATTAGCCACTACTCAACTTCGTAAACACACTAATAATGACTTATTTAACATATGCACCTTCTATAAGATTACTAAAAAACCACAAACACATTACTAATGAACATAAAAATTAATGCACTAATCGAATGACATAAAATAGAACAAATCAAGCTTATTTTGTAACACTATAACGGTGATCCCATTTCCTTTTCTAGTCGTTTTTCATTACTCTGAAAAGATGAGGAAATAGAATGAGTTCAACTCTCACCCACTTATTAAGAGCACAACCATTAAAGCTAGACGACTACCGAGACCACAATCGGAGCAGAAGGTAACAGCATAATAAAAATCCCCCAGCTTCCAACTGGATTATGCGAAGCACCAACTAGACTCTGACAACCCGAGAGGAAGGAAACAAAAGATAGATTCTACTTGATAGCACTGCGGCCCTTGGAATTGTCACTTCGAGAAGCAGAAACACTAGAATGTTTTGAACTTGTAGAAGGTTGAGAGGGAGCTGTAGAGTTCTTAGAATGCAAATCCTCGAACATGTTACCTTTTTCACGAACCGACACGATTCATATCCTTTCCACCACCTTGTCTGACATGGAGGGGAGTTCAATTATCAAAAAGTGCAATGGAGTATGAGTCTTTGGTTGGATTATTTTCCTTTGAACTTCTTCCCACGTATTGACAACCATTTCTTTGACCATTTTGTTCGGAGTTTCTTTACTTACTTCCTTACCATTTGCATCTTCTTTCCCGAACCCCTTATCAACTTGAAGTGTCGTGGTTTGGCTATGTAATCCATGAATTGAATAAGAGAGATTGCTCCCTCTCATTGACTATGACTAGATTTCCATTTTCATGGATTAATCCTAGTAAAGGGTAGATAGATAATTCTATATAGAGCCGCATTGCGCTACTTGTGCAAGCCTTTTTGATGGATGGAATCTATGTTCGTTAAGCATAAAATTTCTGTATGACCGAATCCAAAAAGGTCCCAAAATGGTCAAACAGTCCGATGAAATCCAAACTGTAAATATTGTAGGCTTTCATCCCAAGTATTTTGGATGCTTGCAATTATAATACCTAAGAAGATGCACCATGGTTTTGTTCACGACCTCTGTCTGCCTATTAGTCTGCAGATGAAAAGCGGTGCTGTCTTTTAACTTGGTGTCCATCGTCACTCGATGGAATCTATAGGATATAATATCTCTATTGATATAATAAAGGAAGTCCAAGGTATCTGATCCCCACACGAAGCAACAGAACAACTTTGCAACTTCCTCTCCGCTAATGTCATCTTGCATGGGAACAGAACTGGTCCACTACCACAAACCGATAATCATGCTCATATTTCGTTCTCCATAACCCAGATACAAAATTCATAGCGATACATGGAATTAGGTTTATACCACCAAATCTTCCTATTGAATGGTTTACATGTGCATCACATAACGTAACCCTTCGTGAATCAGGCAACATCTTGCTGCAATTTTGGCCAAAAGACATATCTGCATAAATTTTGTAGAATTTTCCGTACCACAAAATTTAATGCCACCTTTGAGGTATGAGCCTCTCTGATTGACCCAACTCTACAGCTTCCTTTGGTACTCATAACAACTCCACCTTGTACAACAGCCTTTCTTTCGTTACATACTCCGTATTTTGCCTTTTTTTCAGCTTTGAAATTACATTCCTAAAGTTAGCATTAATGTTATATTTCTCGGCAAACTCCACATGACGTAGTGGTGAGCTATTCAGTGTTGGTACAAGTCGTTTAATAACATATTAGCTAACTTAATTATTACTGCGTTCTTGTACTTTAGCACCAGTTGATTTTGCTGAAGGTACATGTTCACTTCATATGATTGGCTTGTTGCAATTAAGATTAACTCTGAACATATTCACGAGTGTTTGTAAAATATTTAAAGTACCATTGATTATGGTCTCTTGTATAGAAGAGGTAAAACATGTAAGGTAAGGTGCTCGACTATTGTGATGCTGACTATTCGGTGATCATGATACACGAGATCAACCACTAGTTATGTGTTCAGTCTTGGTCAGGACCAGTCTTTGAATTCAGTAAGAGACAACCCACAATGTCACTATAAAAAATTCGAGGCAATATCGAGTCCGCAACTATGGTAGCTCACAAGTGGTCATGGTTAATACAACTCTTAAAAGACTTCCCTCAGCCAATAAAGTATGCCATGCATGGGAATATGTAGGGATAACATGTCCAGAAAATAGTTTGAAGAGAATCCGGTACTCCATGCGCGAAATAAAAGTGTGGAGGTGTATTGCCCCTATGTAGTGAGAGAAAGTTTAGCAAGGAGAAATACAGATGGCTACCGTTTGAACAGACAAGCAAGTTACCATCCGAACAAACGAGCAAGTGACAGATCTTTTACCAAAGGATTCAATGCTACAAAGCTCGTAGAGTTTGGTGAACAGCTTGGAATTGCTACTCAGATGAAGTTCACCAATGGAGTTAGTGTTGAAGGGGAATGTTAAAAACACACAGCAACACTGCCTTTCCCTCTCTAGCATGTTCTATCTCTAGATTTCTCTCTACTATTCTATCATCTTCTCGTGACCTCTACACCTTCCAAAGAGCCTAGAACTCTCTCAGATCCTCTTCATTTCTCTAGAAATAAATTACACTAGAAGAAGTATCTTGGGCCCTCCTTGAACCTCCCATTCATTTCCATCCTTCTTGAATCCTCCACCACCAACCTTGAGCACAGTGCAAAAGAAGGCTATGGTCATGATCTTGGCCTCCAAGTAAAGTGGGTCGTACATATTTGAGTGTTTGATCGAATAAGGTTTCATTGTGTGTGAGTGCAAGTATTTTGTTAGCAGGTCAAGTATTTGAGTGTTATTTCTTGTACACTTCTAGTGTAAAGTGTTTCTATAATAATTCAATTGTCTTTTGGTGTTTACCAAATCCCCATTGTTTTTTACGAGGACAAATTTATGAAGAGGGTGTGTGGGGTTAATTTTGGGATGGTTAAACCTGATTTAATCTAGATTAAATCACGAATATGGGTGTTTGGCAAAAAAAAATTAAGATATCTAATTTGTCGCAAAGCACTAGAAACTGATTTAATTCATAATCCTTAATAATAAGGATTATGAAATAATCATTTTCCTTATAATTAGGTTTGACCTTCTACAATACTGTCCCCATATTTCTCAGAAAAGAACATCTCATACCCTTTAACTAATTTGGGGAAGGTAATGTACTTAGGGGTAAGTACCAAACCATTAAAACTGCTCCAAACCGTCCAAACAGAACAAACCGAATTGATCTAATTTGAACCGTCCTAATTTAATAGTTCGGTTTCACATTTCTCAAACCAACCTTGTTTTGATTTGGTTCACGGTTCCCTATTTTGAAATCGATTGTAAACTAAACTGAACAGACTTATGGACATTGATTTATATCTAGTAAATTAGTTAATATTTTCATATGGTACATTCAAATAAACATAATCTTGAAGGTTAACAGAGAAGAAAATAATGAGAGCAGTTCTAACACATATGTCTTGTGATCATAATTGAGATATTATAATGTATACTTAGAACAAACCTTAAGCCTTATCTTAGCATGAGCATTTAGAAATTGAATGTAGCAAGATTATGTGCAATTTAGAAAAAGCATATGTAACTTTATATTTGAATATAGATCAAATAGTAGGTTCCCAATGGACAACCTTTTTAAGTGGGTGAAAACTGATCCAAATTGATTAAAGTGAACTGTTTTAACCGATTAAATGAACTGTCAAAACCGATGGTGTTTGGTTGGGTTCGGTTAAAAAATTTTCAAACTGAAGGGTAATAGTTCAGTTTGCGGTTTGACCTCCAAACGAAAACAAACTGAATCGTGCTCACCCTAAATCGTACTATCAACACTAATGTGTGGGTGTTTATACTTCAAATTGAGAAATAAACAACTTTAATAGGTGAGTGAAAATAGCTTTTTCCAAATTATATGTGTATTGTAGTTATTTACAAATAAAAATGTTAGGTTAACATTACTTCACTAAATGGATATTAGAAATTTATTTATTAAATGTTCTTTCTAGTCATTTTGCCATAGGAAAATAATTTATGCACTTTTTATCCAAACATTTATTGTAGTTTTAAGCTAGTTTACAACTACTTTTGCCAAACAGCAAACTGATTCTGCTTAAAATAGATTAAATCGGATTTTAAAAATTGATTGAAATTTATGCTGAAATTTTCTTTTTAAAATTAATCTCAAACAAGCTCAAAATTACATACAAATTCAAACAAAATCAATAAAACCGTCAGAAGCCAAAGTTTGAGCAATAGTTTTACGGTGCTTTAGTAGAATGGTTGCTAAAGGTGAAACTTACCCCTCTTAAAACAATTTTGTTTGTTGGGTATATTAAACACGTCTTTTTTATTGTCATCTTATCTAGTACATATTGTACATGACTTAGATATAAAGAGACCCAGAACAAATTTTAAAAAGGCCACACTTAACCCTTCTCATTCATCAATTATTTATACATGAGTTTAAGGAATCAAAATGAAATCAAAAGATTACAGTATCAATCAAATCAGAAGATTATGGTAACAATCAAATCAAGAAATCCCAATTACAACAAAATCAGAGATATCAAGATATATGAAAGGAGATCATGAATGAGATAGGCGTGGAGTCAACAATGCCAATCTTGTTTGGATGATCTTGATAGGTAGAGGCAAAAAAAAAATTCATGAGAAAATCAACAAGTTGACCAGCTGAATGTACATGACTAACAGCTAGAGTTTTATCATGAACTTGTTCACCGACGAAGTGGTAGTCAATGGCGACATGTTTCATGCCACTGTGGAAGACTGGGTTTTGACAGAGAAAGGTGGCACCAAGATTGTCACAATATATAGCGGGAATATGAGAAACTAGAAAGAAAAGTTCAAGAACTAGTTGAATAACCCTGTTAAGTTTTGTAGTAGAGTTGGCAATGGCCTTGTATTCGACCTCCTTTGACAATCTAGCAGCCGTCTGTTGTTTAGTTGATGACCAACTAATGGGCGAGCCACCAAGAAATTAGATGTATGCATCAATTAATATTCCATCATCAGGATTGCAGCCCCAGTCAGAATCATATTAGGTAAGGAGATGAAAGAGATATCGGGTTAAGCTTGAGTGCAAGATGACATGTCACATTGAGGTAACGAAGAACCCGTTTTACTGCTTACCAGTGAAAGGCGGAAGGCTTGTGCATGAATTAAGAGAGGTGGTTGGTAATGGAAGCAAAGTCTAACCGCGTGAAGGCAAGATACTGCAAGGCACCGATGAGACTTATATGTACTTGGTTTGGTCAGTGGGCATAACGCCATCATCAAGTTTCAACCTAGTCGTTGTAGAGATTGGTGTGTGCACCCCTTCGATATCCATCATATTAAATCTTTGAAAAAGGTCAGTGATGTACTTCATGTTGAGATAAAAAAGGTTGGTTGGTGTCTGACAAACTTCAATGCGAAAAAAGTACGTTAAGGGAGACAAATCTTTCAGAGAAAGCCGAGAACATAGTGCCTTATTAACTTAAAAAAGTGCCATCTTCGAGGAGCCAGTAAGAATAATATATCGACATAGATGAGTGAGTATACCACAAAATCATTAATTTGGAAAATAAGTAGATAGGTATCCGACCTTGAAATAATAAAGCCATAGGAGAGGAGAAATGTGCGAAGTTCATTGTGCAATGCGCACGGTGCCAAACGAAGACCATACAGAGCTTTATAAAACTTGCAGGCATGAGATGGAAACTTGCAATCAGCAAAGCCAGGTGGTTAACTCATATAGACCTTTTTTCTAGAGAACCTTGCAAGAATGCATTTTTGACATCGAATTGATCAAAAGGCCATTTGTAGAAGATGACAAATGTCAAAAGTCGCCAAATTGTAGTAGGCTTCATAACGCGGTTGTAGGTTTTTGTGAAGTCGATACATGGCCTTTAGTGAAATATCTTAGCAACCAAGCGAGCTTTAAACTTTTCAAGAGTGCCATCAGCTTTATGTTTAATATAAAACACACATTTGTGGCCAATGATGTTCTGAGAAGAAGATGGTGGCACAAAGGACCGTGTTTTGTTTTTTACCAGTCCATTGATCTCTTCACGAATGGCATCGCGCCAACATTAATTCTTGGCTACCTATGTATAAGTCCGAGGGACAATTTGGTGTACGGTAGATACAAGTAGAGCAGAGTAATCAATGGATTTCTTAGGCTTAAAAACTTGGTTTTGGGATTTGGTGGTAACACAAGACGGTTGAAGTCAGGAAGGGGGTGGTGAAAGGGAGCTAGAGAGAGAAGAAACACTCACATGCTATGAGGGAGAGACAAGAGCTTCGTTGCTCATGGTGACCAGCGTTGGGACTTCCAAATGGACCCAGGCTGGTTGTAAGGAAGGGGCAGTGGATGGTGGATATGCCAATGGAGTAGGGACTTCTGACGGCGTTGACATGGGCACCGGCACGAGTGAGTCTGCATGCAATTTGAGCATAGGTATGGGATAAACGTTAGTGAATGTCGAAGTAGACAGGACTATTGGATTAGGTAAGGGTTGGTTCGTGGGAAGGGGTCTATTTAAAGGGGCGTATCAACTTCTTTTGCATGAGGGAGTGCATGGGATATGTGTTCAAATGGAAAGTTGTTTTCAACAGAAGCAACATGTCAGAATTGGTACAATCTGTAGTTGTTGGGATCAAGACATTTGTAACAATGGTGTGTAGCTGAATAACCCAGAAAACACACAAGGTGTGGATTTTAGGGCTTTCTTATGAGGAGCATTAGGTCTAAGTGATGTTAACACAAATGACCGAGTATTCGTACGATTTTATAATTTGGGCTGTGCTTGAACAAGGTTTGATATGGTGATAGGTTATGGAGGAGTGGATGGTCATGCGGTTTACTAAATAAAAGGCAGCTTTGCAAGCATATGGCCGAAAACGAAGCAGAAAGGAAGCTTGGTCGAGTGTGACGGTGTTGTCCATAAAGTGATGATGTCGTCTTTCAGCACTACTCACGCGTTGTGATGTGTATGGGGGAGATTATTAGTTATATGCCCATGTAAGTAAGATGGCTGGTTAAGCCTTTGTATTTCCCACCACCATCTAAATACACGCTAACAAGAGGCACATAAATGAATTTTTCCACCAGAGATCTAAATGAAAGAAAAACATGCGTAACTTTAGATTTCTTTTTCAAAGAAAATAGCCAAGTATATTTCGTGAAGTGATCAACAACTATAGCATAGTAGCGAAATCCTTCTGAAGATGGAATTGGTGATGGTCCCCAAACATCTATATAGAGTCATTCTAGAGGTTTGGAAATTCGCAGAGAAGATATAGAAGAAGGTAAGCTATGACTTTTATTGCAGAGACAAGAATTAAAACTGTTATTTGATGAAGGAAGATAAGTAAGTTTAAACTTGGAAACCAGATTTTGTAAAGCTCAAATGTGGCAATGGCTTAAACTATGATGCTAGAGAGAAAGGGATGGGCGGTTGGCCACAATAGGAATCTACACCGCTGGTGAGGGTCCTAGGCCGGTCCATTTCTAGTGGTGATATCTATTCGAGCCTTGAGCCAGAGGCTCTTGCATTCTCA
Source organism: Escallonia herrerae (assembly GCA_033070095.1). Taxonomy (NCBI): domain Eukaryota; kingdom Viridiplantae; phylum Streptophyta; class Magnoliopsida; order Escalloniales; family Escalloniaceae; genus Escallonia; species Escallonia herrerae. The sequence goes on along the minus strand of JAVXUP010002077.1, from coordinate 66,197 downwards.
ATCCTTCACAACAGAGTAAGATGAAAAGAACTCAATAGAGATTCAATTTTGAGAACAAGATTGAGGCACATAAATTAAATTTTTATTAATAGAAGGGTCATACAATACACAGTTGAGAACAAATTTACGAGAAGGAGAGTTGAGAGTGGTATCTCCTGTATGAGTAGTGTTTATACCATTGTCGTCACCAACAATCAGGTCATTAGTGCCATGATATTCTAAATAGGCTTGCAAGTTCTGAGTGTCAAAATAATGTGATGAGATGCTTCGGTGCCTATAACCTAATTAGGGGAATATTACTTGCTTGGAGGCAAAGTTGGCTTGAGGCTCAGGTGCAATATGAGCCATTAAACGACACACTTTTGCAACATGGCCAAACTTATCACAAAGTTGGCATTGGACTTCAGGTTTGTTGGAGTTGCTTCTGTTGTTGGGGGAAGTAGATGCGCGCTAGTTGTTGCCACGAACAAGAAATAATTGCAGGACCAATTTTGCGAGGCATTGCCGTTGGTGTTGCTCTCTTGTGTGTTCTAGGATCGGCGATTTCCATTATTAGGGTGGTTATTCCATCCTCCTTGGTTGGATCGTTGAGTGAACTGAGTTATAATGGTGGGTAACTCATACTTGGCAGTGGAATGGTGAAGAAAAATCTCATGACCAGTAAGTTTGTCATTTAACTCAATAGGAGTATCAGGAGCATGTATGGCAGCATTCATCTCCTTGTGATCGGGGCTGAGCTTACTGAGAACTTTGATGAAAAGTTTTTTAGGCCTCATTGGAGAACCGAAGATGACCAGTTTATCGACGATGCATCTGATTTCGCTCCGTCGCACTGGTACTATGTACTATATGGTTCTAGTCAAAAGAACTCACAAAGCAGATCTAAATCTGATATTGAAAGATCGATAACGATCCTTTAATAAGATGAGCAAGACTTTCTCGTAAACTGTATATATGGGTTTGAGACTTATTGGCGTAGGTAGTCACAAGATGAGTCCAAGCTTCATGGGAAGTCTTGGATGGGACAACAATGAGTGCAATTGCGCGATCAACAGAAGCCGTGATGGCTATCCTAATAAGATTGTCTTGCCAGAGCAATGTTTGTAATCAAGATTTGGTGTGGTGACAGCAAGCTCGGTGCCAGAGTTTGATTTTTGTTGGTTGAGGACAAGTAGAGAAGGGGAGGGTGCTGTTTGAGTGTCCTCGTTGTAGAAAAGTAAGTTATACCTTACAAAAAGGGTCAAGATTAGGGGTGAGCACGGTTCGGTTTGGAGGCTGAATACCAAATCGAATCGACCAACCTTTATTTGGAAAAAAAAAACGGAACCGCGGTTGAACGGTTTGGTTTCAAGGGTTCAGTTTCTACGGATTGGACGGATTGAACGGTTCGGTTTAGACGGTTTAATCGGTTTGGGTCAAACTTAATTTTGGACAAGTTTAGGCTCAAAAATTAATAACTTATATATACTAATAAGCTTAAAAAAAACTGAATTTTGTATCATAATTATTAATACTTAGTAAGATGTAGGCGACAGATGAAAAATGTGTGTTACATTAAGAGATTTAGGGTTTATTTCATTTTATATGAGTGGTTAGATAACTAAGGTTAGTAAAAAAAAAATTAGGATTAGGTAAAAATATAGATATGTTATATTATTATTATTATATACGGTTGGTTCGGTTTCAAAAAAATTCGAACCGAACTGAATGTATGGTTTGGAAAAAAAAAAACCAAACCGATTGATTTTTAGATCGGTTTGAAAATACACGGATTGGTTTGTTCAGTTTTCATGGTTGAACCAATTTCAACGATTTAAACACTCACCCCTAGGTCATGAGCTTTGCTTGCCTTGTAAGGAATTTTGCACCACTAGTTAGTTTGATCGGCAGTTGAGAGGTGGGGTTTATGGTGACGAGTGCTGGTCTAGGTGAGGGGATTTTGAGCGGAGGGAGGAGCTGTGGCAGAAGAGTTGTCACCTGTCTCAAGGGTGGTCATGGTAGCTGTTGGGATCGATTTTCTCGTTAGAGTGTGAGGCTCTGATACCATAAAGAGACTCATAAGAAATTGTAAAAAGGCTGTGGCAGAAGAGTTGTCACCTGTCTCAAGGGTGGTCATGGTAGCTGTTGGGATCGATTTTCTCGTTAGAGTGTGAGGCTCTGATACCATAAAGAGACTCATAACAAATTGTAAAAAGGCTACACTCAACCCTTCTCATTGATCAACTATTTATACAAGAGTTTGAGCAATTACAATCAAATCAAGAGATTGCAATACCAATCAACTCAAGAGATTAAGATTATATCAAAAAATTACAATTACAATAAAAGTAGAGATATCAATGATACATGAAATCAGAGATATCAAGGATATGAAAGGTGATCATGAATGAGAAAGGAAAGATTTACTTTTCCTCAATAGTGATGTGGTAGTACATTTGATAAGGTTGCCTCTAGATCTAAGAGACTGTAAGTGATGATTTAGATCCTGCTTATTGACGTTTCTTCTGCCCAACTAAAATTAATTCACAGGCTGTGTTCGGACTAAAGGTTCATTGTTTTTCAGTGTACTTGGAATGGCCATAATGTTTTTTTGTAACCTTTGACTACCCAAAATTCACCAGTAAGTAACCAGATTGTATTAACAAATAGGAAATAGCACCAGACCATCTCCTTGATCATTCAATACAAACTTTTGTCATTTGGCTGAAGGATCCTAAGGAGGAGCTCCACCCCAGCTCTGGCAAATGGAGCCAAACATTGTACCAAAACCTTTAATAACCAAGTCATTCTCAAAGCCACCTTCGAGCATCTATATCACCTACACTTTGGTCTGAACCATAGTTATTAATATCTTGACTAAACATTCTCGTGTTTGTGCATCCATGACTGCTCGCTCCGATACTATACTAATTTATAAAACCCAAAATGCTTTAACCATACTAAAGTTGATTACTGGATGTTATTATGTGTAGCAAAACGTAACCAGCTAAAGCATCGTAAAATAAACCGTTCGTCTCGCAAGAAAACACGGCCATGCTTTAAGTGTCCCTTTTGCTACCATTGCTTTGCCTATTAGCGAAACCAAACATCTTGCCCTCAAACTCCTTCTCAACAACCTCAATGTGAAGTCCTCAAGCTTTGCTTAAAAATGTGTCATTAGAATCTCCCCGCCCGCAACGGTAGTCCTATGTCAGACCCTCCTCACTCCCACCATTGTTCAACCCATTATGGCTCTTAAAATGGATACAGGAAAGCTCATAATTACAGTCCTAGCTAGATAATCAAAGTCTTAGAAAATCACAAGGCACCTCATAATCTTAGTATTGTTGAGCTCTAAACAAATCTCATATTAAAGCATTCTAAAGTTTCACTTTACAGTGCCAACCAACACAAATCATCTGCGAACGAACTTAATAATTTGGTGAACCAAACATTTAGGTTGTAGCTCGGCCAAGCGCAAGGAAGCAAACAGAAATTATTCTTCTGTAACCTTACAGAAATTATTCTTCTGTAAGCTACATCTTTGTATCATCCTATTATTGTCACCCATTTCGAGTCTTGTCATAGTTTCTTCATATTCTGCTAAGTTGTTTTGGGTTTATATTAATTCATGCATGTGGGTGTGGGTTTGTGTGTGTATGCGAGCACCTGTCTAATTAGTGATGCTGATCTCACACCCTTTATAATTTATTGTAGCGACATGCTAATAAAGAAAGAACTTGATATATTCTCAATCAGCAGGTGATCCTACCATTCTCGGTCCAGCTAGGTCAATTACTAAATTTTTAGTTCCTTTTGGGTAAATTTGGGTTGAAAAGACTCTAAACGGACTTATCAAGAATCAGGCCTAAGGCCCGGTCATCACTCTTAATTCTATCAGTTTTATACACCTATGTCTGTATAGAAACGGTTCACATGCAGACATCATCTTGTAGCTGTGCTTTAACTTAAACTTACGAAGAGTTTTTCTGTTAGAAATCATATCCGGTGGTCACTCTTTTTCTTTCTTATATAAGGTAATCATTTCAAAAAGCGGTCCATGGTTAACTTGACTTTTTTTCTATCTTATAAGTCGTCATTCTAAATCGTGGATCTCGATCAACTTTCTAGCAGCAACATAAATTATTAGCTGATATTTACAACTAGGTGTTTGAAAACTCTATAAGACAAATATAAGCACCAGTTTTGCTCGGAAAGGCCAGGAGCGGATCCAGAAAGTCTAATTGAGAGTATCAAAAAATCATAAAAAAAATTCTATGGCTAACATAAAAAAATTCCAAAAGTTCAAGTTCACATAAAACATGAATAATAACAAAACACATTATAATTAGTGTCACTATTAAATCCGTTAAATACATAATAAGTTGCTCAATTTTTCTGCTGACAATATACACTACAAGAAAAACAGCCTTTTTCGACGGACTTTTAGCGACGGATTTGTCTGTGGCTAAAAACCTTTATCGATGAATACTCCGTCGGCAAAGATCTTTAACGACGGATTTTTACCGACGGGTTGTTATCGACGGAAAAATTCGTCACTAAATGTATATTTTGCACTTTTCTAATTTTTTTTGAATTTTTTATTTTTGGAAAATAATTTTTATATTTTACTATAAAGGAAGGAAACCATAACTTTTGCTTTCATTTCATTTACCCCGCGACACTTTTTTTTCTCCTCTCCCCATCCCCTACCCCTCGATCTCTCCCTCCCCCTCTCACACAGCCGACCGTCGGCCGACCCACTATGCTGCCTCTCCTCTTCCACGGCCACCTCACATGCCACCCACGCCTGCTACTGCTGCCACCCAATTTACTCCTCACTGCACCACTGCCGCTCTACCAGATCTACCGTCTACCGAGTAGCAGGTTCATTATCTTTCTCTCCCTCCCTCGTCATTCAATTTTCTATTGAACCTTTTGTGGGATAACATTCCCATAGATATATGTATTTAATTTGTGGTTTGAATATATAAAGGAAATGAATCATGGACTTCATTGTACTAAGATAATTGTCTGCTTAGAGTGTAGATTCTTCCTCCTTTTTATTTGATTCCCCAAGCATGCAGTTTTTGGGATAATGTTTAAATGTTGGTTATTCTATTTTTCTTCACATAACGAAATTTATTTGATTCTAGACAGTAGACTAGACCATGGCGCTCCAAACCAAATCAAAATATTATAAAAAATGCAGGAAGGCTTAGGAGAAGGGAATGGGGGGACCTATCTGAAGTTAGATTTGGGGTTTAAGGATTAACGGTGATGGCCCGGCGAAAGCAATTATGTTGAGGCTGGTTTGTGGCTTTGGCACTTTTGTGGAAGGCTGTGTGGGGTGATGATGCAAGGAGAAGGTGGTGTCTCAGTTGTAATTCTGCCGTTTTAGGCAATATGTAGAAGTTGCAACTTAGATATATGTACAGGGGGTTGATTGCAAAAGGTAGAAGTCTTGGTGCAGCGAGTACATGCACCTTTTTGGAAGTGTGCTTCAACGTTAATCTTTGGAAGTGTCTATGGATTCTTGGTTTATGATATGTAAGTGGAGCAGCCATATGCGTACTAGAAGTGTATTAGAACGTGCAATGGAAGAAGAAAGTGAAGGAGCTGAAGAGCACTGGTTTCTACATGTTGATAAGCACCGGGAATTATAGTTGCTACTGAGTGTAATTATGGTTGCTTCCAATAGAGTGGAGGAGATGATTGGGAATCTGCCTTAATAGGCAGAAATGTACACAAAGAACAAAAAAAAATGCATGTGGTTTGGGGAGGGCAGGGCAGGGCATAAAAAGGGAGAGACTAAGCCCAATGGAGCTAGTGGAATGAATAGAAAAACATGAGACTTCATGAGTTGGCTCCTTTTTTTTGCATTTGTGATGGTTCAGTCTGTACTAATCTGTAGAGGTTGTGTATGAATAGTAGGGAGAAAATCTTGAAATGTTTTAAACTGTTTATTGTATGACTAATGTTCAGCGTTTCTACACTTAAAAAATTATATTAAGCTTTACTTTTTCTCTCCTATAAGGTACAAAGTGACACTCTTAGAGACACCATCGCCCAGATTACTTATAGGCAATTGAGCTCTAACTTAGTCACAAGGAACTAGCACATGGAGCTAGAGGATTAAGGTGCGCCTGCTAGGGAGATATTGTGCAGGCTAAGGTTCTGAATTTTTGTTCTTTTTTTTGGGCTAATTATACCTATGTCCCTGAGGTTAGGGGGTAACTACAGGCAAAGACAATATTTTGGCAAATTACACTTGTGTCCGTTGACCAAATGGAACCCTAAAAACCCTAATGGTTTGAATGAAAAGACTGTATTGCCCCTAAGTTGGAACCTGATTTTTTTTGTAATGTCATTACTTCATTAAAAAAAAGGAAAAGGAAAAAGTGATTAATGCCATTACATCCCCCCACCACCCTCTCTTTTTGTCACTCCTGCACGAACGGGTCCTCATTAGTGTAGAAGCCACACGCATCCACCGCCGATGTACTACTGGCGGCGTGGGGCGATGGAACTGCCGAATGCGCGAACGGGTCCTCAACCATGGAATCATGTGCCGTGGTAAATGCCCGTCCCCTCTTCCTCCAAGCCGACACCAGCCCAAGCCATTGCGTGTAATCTCCTACCGATGTCGAAACATATTGTCGGACGTCCCTATTCCCCCTCCATCTCTTCTCTCCTCTCCCACAGCAGCCCACTCCCTCACCCCACGCCAGCAGCTCTATCGCCCCACGCCGCCGGCAACTTCATCACCCTGTGCCGGCAGCTCCATCACCCAATCGAATCTTTTGGGTTGGGAAAATCAATAATTGTAAGCATCATTCGGGGGTGAGCAGGTGATCAATTTGTCAGCGTAGGGTTTTCAAACCCTAATTTGCAAATTAGGGTTTTGAAGCCCTAATTTGCAAGTTAGGGTTTTGAAACCCTAATTGGCAGATTGAGACCCTTTGAGAAATTGCAGATTAAATTGAAGCTCTAATTAGCAAATTAGGATTTTGAAACTCTAATTGACATATTGAGACCCTTTGAGAAATTGATGATTGAGAAATTGCAGATTGAATATAAGCCCTAATTTGCAAATTAGGGTTTTGAAACCCTAATTGGTAGATTGCATTTTTAAATACTCTGTATATAAAGTACAAGGGGTAGTATTGTCATTTTAAAAATACGTATTGATGACATCATAAAAAAGTACACTTTTTGGACGGAATCCTGACAGATGGACACGGGTGATACATTTGAAACACTTTTGGTCACAAAACATTACATTTTGAAACTTTGTGTCCTCGACTATAATTACCCTCTAACCTTAGCGACATATGTGTAATTAGCCATTTTTTATTTTGTTGAAATTTGTAATTTAGTATTGGGATTTGTACGATATAATCTATTTTATTTTGCGAATAACTAATATTGGGATTTAGTTGGTGGTGTATGACTTATGTTTTATTTTTATTGCTTGAAATTTGGTAAAGAAGAATGGTAGCCTAAAGAATAAAATTGTCGATATATTTGGTAATTAGGATTCTTTATCGACGGAAGTAGGCTTGAAATTTTTAAAAACTAATAACAATTTATAAAATAGCTATTTTGTTTTTAAAAACCTTGGCGACGAAATTTTGCCGCTAAAAGTCTGACTCGGTTATTGACTCACTAAAAGGCCGTAATAACAATGGACTTTTTAGCGATGGGACATCCGTTGCTAAAAGTCTTTATAAATTTAATTTCGAGAAACTAATAGAAAATATGGAAATTATCTTTAGGGGCGGAAAATTCGTCTGTAAAAAATAATTAATTCCATCGGTAAAAAGTGAAATTTCCCGACAGACCATCAATTTCCGTTGCTAATCTTTTAGCAACAGGGTAATTATCAACAGACTTTTAGCGACGGATAATCTTTTAGCAACAGGGTAATTATCAACAGACTTTTAGCGACGGATATTCCGTCGCTAAAAGTCTTTTGTGACGGATTATCCACTTTTAACGACGAAAAATTCCGTCATTAAAAGTGAATTTTCTTGTAGTGATATTTTCACTATTCCGTCGCTAAAAGTTTGTTGCGACGGATTATCCACTTTTAACGACGAAAAATTCCGTCATTAAAAGTGAATTTTCTTGTAGTGATATTTTCACTATGTGTAGTGATTTATTTAACTTGTTAAGGTTAATCAATAATAAATTTCTAATTTTGCATGAAAAAAGCTTAACTTTTACTATATTAGTATATTACTGATGTAATCGTTATTAACTATATGAATACATTAGTTACGTTTAAGTTAACCAACTACAAGAATTTAAACTAAAAAAAAAACAACGAACCTTAATCTATTCTTTTTTTTTTATAAAGTGGAGATTTAGAATTTTAAATTTAGAAGAATGAAGATAAAGTAAGAAAATAAAGACTATGATAGGACATAAAGAGTAAAAGACACAACAGATGAAATCCTAATAACTTAGTGTTACAATATAATGAATTTTTGCAAACATTTTAAATATATTGATTCATTATCTAAGAAACTAAAAAAGAATTCAAAAAATTGAGGGGTTCTCCCCCCCCCCCCCCCCCCCCGGGTCGTGGGGGTGTTCCGCTTGTGGGAAAGGGTAACAAAGTTCAACTTATAGATCTATTCAAACCGACTACAACCGTTTCCTAACTACTCTAACCAAAAACGGTCACCTGGTGATTAGGCTAAACTTGGTTACTCTTTCTTGTAGACATTTTTATTTGATTTCAGTAACGGTTGGCATAAAGTCAATAATATCTTTGCGATCGAACTCTTTTAGGAAGTATAGATATAGATGTTTTTTTTCTGTTCTTCGTTTCCTTTCTTTTTTTTCATTCATTATTCTGCTCTATTAACAGAATTTAGCTTCGTGAACATATGAAAATAATCAACGTCAGGAAGTAATGCATATGACCGCTCGCGCCTTCATTAATAATACCACAAGGTACGGATAACATGTATAAGAGCATCAATTTTCAGATACATTGGAATGGTGCGTCTATATATAGGTCCGCAGCACGTTAGTGTAGGCTTGTATCTTTAGGTCATTGATTGAATTTATTACTACAGATTAAGTAAATTACTCACAAGAATAAAAATGTCCTATTAATTAGCACACACCGCGGGTCTTCCCTAATACTATCTTTCATTATGTTTTGTAATTTATGAAGCACTTGGGCTTTAGTTCTATTGGATATGGACCGGCCAGTATAATCCTATATGATATTTAACTTTGATGTCGTCCATTTCTATCTGAACAAAGGTAAGCTCCTCTCTCCTCCCACCACTATGAGATTCGAGGTGAAATTAAGTTCTCAAACCCTAAATATTTCATCCTTTTCTCCCCCACAAGAACTGACTTCGGCATCATCGGACCCACCGCCGGACACTCCTTCGGAACCTTCGGGACAAAAGTAACAATAAGCTGGATGCTTCCATAGGAGGAGTCTTAGGTAACTATATATTCTTATATAAACACATAAATGTGTATCTACAAGAAGGTGATCTTTGTCTGCATTGGTAATTTAAGCTAATTTGTCAGCGGCATCTGTCCCATCCATCCATCACTAATGGACAAACCAGATCAATTTATTTTTCAAAATTTCCTCGCTGTCCGCCCAATAACGAAGCGGGCGTCTGCACTTGAGAATTGCCTATTTTTCTGCCAGCTTTTACCATGCGATGGACCATACTCTCGTCTTGTTTTGCATTTATTTTTGCCTACAGTCCTTGCAACTATTGCCTTGTGAATCAGGCTGGACTTTTGGAAATATCATTTGCGGCACTGTGTTTTTGGTTTGCATTCATGAAAAGGAAATGGTACCACCAAGCACAAAGGTCAGCTGGTAAGGAGTTGTTCTAACTTAACCAGAGGTCTCGGTTTCGAGTCCTGAGAATGCAGCTGCGTTAAAACTTGATAGGGAGAGCTTTACCGCTCATATGGTCCTACCGGGCTTGGAGATGTGAAAAACATAATCAGTTTTTTGTACCAAAAAACATGAAAAGGAAATGGTTTAAGCATCTGATACGTAATCAAATGAAAGTGCCCTTAAAACGTTAACGTGTATGTGATTGCTGTAACCTAATTTATATGTACGCAAACTGTATCGAAAGTAGGGAGGACTTTGTCTTGAAAAATTCCTTAGCTAGTTTGTTTTTACCTGGGTGTTTGCTCCAGAAACAGATATTGCGCTTGAGGAATCACTTGCTTTCTTGTATCGTTCGATGGTCGCTTTCACGCTGTAAAAATTGAAACACATACATTTAAGTGTTTTGATAGGATGAACAGTCAATTCGAACTCACAACTTTTAACTAGAACCCCGCTTGAGTAACTGAACTCTTCTTCGTTGCTCTAAAAAATTCAAACATGAACGGAAGCATGTGCTCATTGTATTCCTAGTGAATAGGATTATTCTAAGGAAAAGGGAACTGCATGTCGTACTGAAATTATTTAGATACTGTACACATGCGTTTTTAATTTTGATATTGGCACCAGCGAATGTTGATAGAATCGGTTCGTTGTCAAAACCTTCATGAGCTACTCTCTCATTATATTCACAACTACTTTTCTTTCTGACAAAATCAAGGTCATTTCAAGTAGATTTACATCCAAAATCAATTAAAAGATAGATGTTACAACTTAAAAATGAAATACGGACTGACTTCAACATATTGTTCTCGTACTTAGGCAGCAAATTTTCTCGTCTTGTAAACTTTAGGATGGTTCTTTAGGGTAGACTAGCGGCGATACTAAGTTGCTAATGATACTCTGTACAACTTAATTCTATCCTTGATCTAAGAAAGCTAAAATCTTTTAGAGCATTGCAGATAATGTAAATGTCAGTAGGTTACCGGTCTTTCATTTTGTGAGAAGAAGGTGATCAATGAGTGGTATTTACCTTAAATGTGTCTTTCATATTCACAACTGACAGGTAAATTATTCTTGTGATATGTTTCATTATCCTTTGTTGTGTGGACTCACTATCACATTATATACAGTATTTCTTTCCAACATTTACTAAAATGTTATTGACAACAACAAGAAGGTTAATACATTCCTCTGTCACCGAGTTTTGTGATGGAAAACGTCTTCTAGAAGTTTTCAAAACTGAGAAGATCGTAAGATATTCCTGTGTTTTGACACACGCATGCACATATATCAATTATATGTATGTATATATTATTATCTTGTTTCATGAATAATGTAATGCCTAAGCTAGGATGCTTCTTGTAAGCCCGGATGCTTCTTGTTTCATGAATAATGTAAGTGCACAGGTATTATGCTTTCAATGCTAATGCGAGAATGAGGTGATCAATTAAGGTCCTCGACAATCAAAGAATTTACACCTTCAACTTCTTCGCTGTTCTTGATGAGAAGGGACTTTCTCCAGGTACACCCCCTTAGTTGAAATTGAAACATGAGTTTTTACAAAAAGTATGGAGTGAATTTTTCTTTTATATATGGTTTGATCTGTATGATTTAACCATCTCACTTAAGTGAGGTCCTTCAATGACAAGCCAGAGTCTAATACCCAAAAGTCTCTACCCTATTATGCACCTTAACTTCATTCAAAATCCCAATGGTTATTTAACTGTTGCAGGTTTTAAAGAATAGAAAAGGTCGTATTATAAAAACAGATAAAGATGCAAGTTTAACTCTCTCTTATGTGCATCAGAGTAAGTTGTCCCTTCCCCATGCACGAAAGGCTAGGCAAAGGGTAAGCAAACGCCACTGCCTCTTTCACTTGTTCGTACTCATATCTTCCTTCTCCCTGTAGCTTGATCTCTGATCTCTCTCTCGCTATATGAATGCAAAGTTGTACTATTCTCTCTGTTTGTTTGACTAAAAAAGCTGATCCCTCATAATCTTGAGGAAGAATAAGAGGACAAAGGAAAAGGTTGCTTCAACTCCATAGATTCTTAGGAGAGGCCATGATCTATAGATCTTTAAGTCTGGATGTCCGCAGGGGGACAATAAAGAGAGCTCATTACCATTTTTGGCTATCCAAAGTCCTTCACCCTCTCACATCCTGAAGTTGCAGTTTTAAGCTTCAGAGGGGCCAAAAGGTTAAAATAAAGAGGCAGATGAAATCTTAGTGAGAAAAACTAGCGTTATATACGAAGGGTAAGTTTAGCACCATTTGAGTTAAAAAAAAATTCAAATGAAGAGAGAGGTGACCAAAAAGAACCATCCCGCAGCATATACATGATATTTAGAACTGGGAGATCATCTCTCACGTGATCAAAGATTCTTGCCCTAAGCCCATATAACGCTAAAGGGTAAAGTCGTCAAAAGCTGGAACAAAATCCAAGACAGAGGAAATAACCCTGGATTTGATTGCAATAGAATTTCAATAGAAGAAACACATTTATGGGTCAACTGCTGTGTGTTGCACTCCATATGAAGTGAAAACCCTGTATTGTCTTTGTTCAACTGAAGTAAAGAAACCCTTCCTGGTTCCATGTTTTGTTCAACTGATCAAGGAAGCCTCAAATTTAAGGGCATGGGCAGATGACAGCTTGATCAGGCAGGCTACTTTTTTGGGCTGAGAGAACGGAGAAACAAAGGGAAAAGAAGAGACATCGCAGAGAGAGAGCACAACGGAGATATAAAAAAGTTGATTTCTCGAGAACCCTAATAGATGTTCTAGGGCTACTGCTACTGTTTCATTACTTCTGCAATCCGTCAATTACAAGAGATCTGAGTATAAGCATATAAAAGAAGTTAAAAAGGAAATTGGTAAAGACAAAAGAGAAGCAAATCATTATTTGAAACAACTCAATCTTGGCTTCACTGATTCTGTGGTAGAAGTTTAGATCTGGATATAATATGATAACTTAGTTATTGCAAGTTATATTTAAGACCAAGATCAGAAGGAAAAACTGTCTTGAATAAATGGAGATGAAATTATGAAAATGAAAAGAATGCCCATGAAAGCAATTTTTAACCTGCTGTTGGAATATTCATATAGGCGGCCACGGGCGGAGAAGACGATAAGTGCAACTTCGGCCTCGCACAGCACTGATAACTCATAGGCCTTCTTGAGTAAGCCATTACGGCGCTTGCAGAACGTGACTTGTCGATTCGTGTTGTTCTCGATCCTTTTAATCTCGATCTTCCCTCTTCCCATTTTTTTTTCCGAAGAGGATGACTCCGGTTCTTGATCAGGAAGCTCCTTCTTTCGGAGCTGAAATTGACAGAATAAGTTTTGAATTACAACCACAATAAGTAAAACAAGAGTATTATGCTTATGGGTTTTGTATTTTTTAGTGTTTTGCTCACCAACCTAACGAAGGAGGAGAGTAAGAGGAGAATCTTGTTGATGAATTCCTTCTAAGCTATGAAAGCAGCTAGGTTTTTCTAGCAGATGACTATTTATAGATAGAAAATAAACCATTCAACACCACACTGCTAGTTGTTTTACTTTATAGATGAGTTGTATAGCAGAAGCAGAAAACAGAAGAGGGCATTGATGTCCAAACTTTCAACTCCATTTACCACGAGTTATTCTTTTAGAAATCAGTAATAACATACTTTCTGCCTTTGATTTCATAAGTTGTCTCCCCACATTCATGGGAGTCATATATTTAAATTCTCGAGAGTTCAGACACTTTTTTTTTTTTTAACTTTTAGAATCTTTGATTAAAACATTATAATCACTTCTAAACAAATGTTTACAGGGTTTGAGATTAACAAGACATTCATGAAGTTGCTGTTAAAGTTTTAACATTTATATATGGGATTGAGAAAACCGAAACTAAAGAAACAACCCCCCCCAAAACAAACCCCTCTCCAAAGACACGCATTCATTATTAGGATTTTTGCATTGTATCCACTGAGGTTCAGAGTTGTGACGCAATTGAAGGAGACTCCCATGTGATTTCATGTTCACATCTCCATTTCCTCGGTTCATTTATGGTAACATTACAGAACCCTCATGATTCCCCTAGCAGCACTTTGTCATCCTTTATTGGTTGAGGGTCCGTATGTGGGATCCTCCAGCCCAAAAAGAGTATGGTGCAGTAAGGCACTCACAGTTACGTGGCCGAGTTAACTTTTCCTCCTTCACTGTATCTTGGTATGTATACCTTGAGACCATATCGTAGACTTCTGGTCAATCTGACAGCGAAATTAGGGAATTCAGTTGATTTGGGTTCGGAATAGATGATTTGTCGATAAGCTCGGAACCAATGAATTCATTATTCACTTGTTTTTGTCTTAATTTGGACCTTTTCTTTTTGATTAAATATCTAAAACCTTTTATCCATGAGCAGTAAATTAATATGTTTTAAAAGTAGTAGTAAAAAATTGTACTAAGGCCCCGTTTGACAAAAGCCACCAAAGCCAGTACCGTCGACCACCGCTAAAAAAGTCAAAATAAAAAGGGTAAAAAAATCAAACACCCACTTGATTAAGCTGCTCTTTAAAAAACTGCTCTTTAAAAACTGAAAACCAAAAAAAAAAATTTGTCAAACGAAGCCTAAAGATACAACCGAATCACCCTGAGACCCAAAGGAGCCAAAGCATCTCCGTGTCCACGATACTCACGCGTGTGTGTACATATATATGTGGAGTGATAACGGTCCTACAGAGGTAACTTGAGATAAGTTGCTACCGCTATTTGGCTATCCATCCAGCGTAGATGGACAGGTCAGAACTTTTTTCCACTTTACGTACACTTTTATCGTCTGCTACATAATATAGCGGACGAGAATTTTGACCAAAATGTCCCGGAGGAATTCAATGAGTTGGAGGTATGTACATGCAAATAGGGAAGGGGAGGGGGGGCGGGGGCAGTGTGGTAAACCTCACCTTTCGCTATGTAATGCAGCGGATGGTGAATGTTTACTTAAGAAAAGGGATCTGGCCTGTCCATTGTGGATTGATAGATGGCCAGATTGCGGTTGCAACTTGTGTTATGTTGCCACCGTAGGCAATTGTGAACTACAAGAAATGCACATGCGTATGTATGTGTGAGTGTGTTTATGAGATAGTCACTGCAAAAAGTAATTACTACTAAGTATAGATGTATTAACAAATTATAGATCAGGACTTTAGATAGGACCCAAGATCAATAAAGTGGCTATAACCCACATATAAGGATTCAGAAATTAAAAAAAAATTAAAATATGAGAAAATATGATACAATCAAGATAAGTTAATCTTAGTACACTTGAAAAAATGTGTCCTCTGTAGTACATTTTTTTTAGCAACTTTACAAAGCTTATCGTAATCGAATATTGACCAATAAAATATATAAACTCACATGAATAATAAGTCCAATTAGTAAAACTTAAACTAATTATATAGGTCAAAAATTAGAGGCACGGCTTCCGAGGCCTATTGTTCAGGCTATACAAATTTGTACCTCCCGATATGGATAAGCAGAACAATAGTATTAGGCATCTTTGCCCATGGAGAATTCACAATTGGCTCTCCTTACCAACTCTCTGCAAAGGAAGGCCGTCAAACACTTACTTTTCCTACTATACCAACGATTGTTTGCAAATGCCTGTGGAAACTATGACTTCAACATAAGATTCTTTTCTTCCTATGATTTTACTGTGGGACCGTCTTCCAACTCGAGTTGTGTTACATCGAAGAAATCTCAGTGGGACTACCTCATGTCCACTATGTCTTCATTACGAGGAGTCTAGCTCACATATGTTTCTCTATTCTGAGGCTGTGGTTTGGGGGCACTATAGGGTTACAAATTGATACTCTAGAGTGCACCCTTCCTAAGTGGCTAGTTGGATGGCTTAATACACCATTGATTACTCAAGGTACTCCTACACATACTTCTAGTGTTGTTGCTTTCACCTTTGGGTCATCTGGCTAGCACGCGACCAGCTAGTCTTTTGTGATTCTTGTTTTTCCCCAAGGTCATTACTCATGCAACCTGTCTCTGGCATTCCAACTCCTTGGCTTGGTTAAGGGGTAGAAACTTTATCATGATCAATTTCAAGTGCCAATGCTAGCTGGACAGACAAGAAGGTTATAGGGTTTTGTCAACACGATAATCTTGTATTCCGGTGGTTCTCATGGCCTAGAGTTGAGGCCTATTTCTTTTCATTTTTGTCAGGTTTGGGTAGCCGAACAGTTGTGTGTGGGTATTGGTATGGAAGCATGGATGTATCCACGCAGTATGTGGGGTCATTTGCACGTTCAGTTTGTTGTAGTGATCGATTGTTGGCATCAGTGCTTGCGCTAAGTTACACTGTTTTTTGGGCATTAGCTCATAAGTTTTTAAATATCAAGTTATTTACTAATGACACTTCTTTGATGGCACAATTGACAGGGAAGGATGATCTTTCTATAACAACTTCCCCGGCCTTTTTTGATATATATTTCAGGTTGGATACGGCTCAATATTGCTTGTGAGCATGGTCAGTAAGCGGGTTTTGACTAAAGCTCAATTCTTAGCTTGTTTTGCGGGACAGTGTTGCCTCCCGGTGTACATGGACTAGACTGCTCTAGTGGACCAAACATTTTTTTGACCTAGAGCAGAGGTGTCAGTGAACCGGTCACCATAGCGGATTTGGGGATTGTTGTACATGTATATGTTCTGTTAGTTAGGACTAATATATATGCTTGGTTACATGCTTTGTACTCTGAATCCTTGTTCATATCTGTGGTATGGTTCTTAACCGTTTTCAAAAAACTAATTATAAGCTTTAAACTTATTTTGACTAGAATAAAGTCAGTTATAACCATGAGTGGGGATTGGTATATGCGTCAATAACAATTATGTGGGTTAATCTATACCCTATGATTGTTAGCGTATTGTAAAGATATTTGCTAAACTTTACTAGCTCATTGTAGTTAACAAGTATAACCTGACAAAATTTGGTATATAAAAGTTACCCTGTGATGTGATAATGTACCCATGAGAAGATAGTACTGAAGACATTTATGGGGTGTAAAAACTATAGCTTTATCACAGTGAGTACACTATAAGGTGTGCAAAGAAAACTCAAACATTCTTAACTCTACTTTTTGGATGTACTTACATATTTTGTCTTAATTCTGACTATTAACATGTCAAAAACACTCCAAAACAAAGACACATACTCTTTATCAATTGAGCTTCCTCATGACATGCATTTCAAAAGAATTAGGAAAAGACTTAATATTGGTTTGTCATTCTGTTCAAATTATTTTGGCAAAGTCAATAACATATTTGAAAGTATGTAAAATAGATGTCTATAGGTTCTATTAAAGGTGAAATACATCTCTAATCCTTTTATGTTTTTACTTAATACTTGCAGTAATGTATAAGGACTTATGTCTGGTTATTAACATCTTCAAAACCCTCTATACCTATGTGATAAAGTTGATATTTACACATATAGAATTTAAAATGGATATGTACGTAATAAGCACTGTCAACTTAATATACAAAATATCATGAAAACAAACTGTACATGTTTAGTTTAAGAAAAACCACATATGAGATTTAAAAAGAACAACGAACTTTGAATTTTTTTAAAATATCACAAATTATTGAAACCTTATAAGATTTGAAAACAAATCAAGGAAAATTGTTTTGAAACACCAAGATTGTTGTCAAAAAGTGTAAATGTGTAGACAATCACACGCGACTGTAGAGATCGACAAGCAATCCCTTATGTCTAAAATTATCAATTCATAAATGTTCTACAAAATGTACTAGACAAAACATGAGTTGAAATAAATAAAAAATATTTGAAAGGAGATATGTACCAATCTTTTTTTATGGTGTCCTTATTCTACGACTAATTCAATCTTAAGCATTTTAAGTTCTACTTTAGCAGTATTCCAATATATTAGGACTTTATTTTGATTATATTCGTAAGGACACACTAAAAGAGGAAATAAAACACTATATATGTCTGTGCGTATATGATCTATAAATGCTACGTATGCATATATGTATGTAAACGAATTAGGTATAACTCGAAGTTATGTTACTACTCTATTATAATTAGGCCAAATTCTTACTCGACTGATGACTTTGGTATATTTAAAGATGAATTTAACTTAATAAACATGATTGTTACAAATTTTCGTCAGTGATTTGCTTACTCTAAGGTTTTGCCATAGCCTAGTCAGTCACATTGGTTGAACGTAGAGACATTATTGTATGAAATTCCGTATGAAATTAAAACCTTTTAAAATTTGAAAACAAATATGTATAAAAAAAGTTATGCCATTTGTACCAAAGGAGTGTCCAGACTATGGATGTGGTGGAATAAAATAAAGAAGGTTTAAGGTAGATATAGTGAATAAATCTTCTCATCAAATTACTAGGGATTTCATTAATGTGGATGCTTCAGATACTTTCTTCTTGACAGTGGTTTATGGTAATAATAAAGGGGATGAAAGATGAACATTATGGTCTCAACTAGAAGAAATTGCTGGTATTATTGGCACCCACCCAACCTTAGTTAGTGATCGGAGACTTTAATGTGGTAAGATATTCTTCTTGGAAATGGGGGCGGGGGGCGGGGGGCGGGGGGTGTTGTTGCTGTTGCTGGCATACATGTAAGAGATATCTCAGAATTCAATCACCGTCTTTTCACTTCTCAATTGGAGGATGTGAATACAACAAGATTGTTCTTTACCTGGTGTAATAAAAGGGACGAGGACTTGATAATGTGTAGTGTGTAGGATAGATGGGGCTTTGCAGAACTCTAGCTGGATGGATAAATTTCCTAATATAACAGTGGAAGCCAAAGCACCTGGAGTATCTGATCATGCTTTACTACGGATAAACATTACCTCAGATCAGTATAAAGGGAACAAACTCTAACGCCCCCAAAATTTCGAGGTGTTAACTAACGTACAATCAGTTATACTAAGGCAGAAATATCTTCAAACTCAAACAAATCAACGACTATTGTCAGAGCAGCTAAACCATTAATCATACTCTCTATAGACTATTATCGATGAAGCATCAAATTTATGTCTGAAAAACATCACACAGGGGTTCTAATGAGCACTACTAACTTAAATGAATTCGCTAGCTCGGTTCTAATCCATATCCAATGCGATCTATTATAGGTTATCACCTGTTGAGAGGAAGTCAAACAAGAGTGAGCTTTTGAGAGTCCAGTAAGTCGACCAAAGATTAAAAACAGAGCGATTAGAACAATTTTTATACACAGTCAAATGAAACTTTTAAAAGAATCTTTTTTAAAAAATAAAATCACATCATTTCGATATAAACATAGAGAAGAGTATCAACTCAATCCCTCAAAGTTAATAAGCATTTCAAAACATTGCATATACAATAAATAATAAAAATAGAATACATTGAACATGAGCAGTGCATATTAGCAAAGTCACCCCGACAAAACTCGGATGCACTCGACATATGTATATATGTGTACACTAACTATCCATTTAGGTATTAGTTTCAACCCAAACCGAATAGACTATCTTTAAAACACCAAGATAGCACACTATCCTTATAACACCTCAGATTTACTATCTTATGTCAATGTTCAAAAGAAATAAGCACAATTCCAAACGTTGTATGATGATCAAATCAATAGAATAGATGAGTATTAAAAGAATTTAAAACGACCACTTAAGGCTCAAGCTAGGGTTTCATGGAGAGTTTCCAAAACATCTTTATGACGGAATCGAACACCACAAGAAACTGGGCTTTTAGCGACGGACTTGTCCTTCGCTAAAAGTCCTAAATCCGTCGCTAAAAACTTTTAGCGACGGACAACCCGTTGTCAAAAATCCGTCACCTATAACCCTCTCACTAAAAGTTTGGTGACGGAATTTAAAAATTTGTCGCCTAAAAATTGACTTTTAGCGACGGAACAATAAATTCAATTATTTTTTTTATTTTCTCAAAATTCATTTTTAAAAGACTTTTAGCGCCAGATACTATGTCACTAAAAGTCCTTCGCTTCTTTAAGCCTTTTTAGTGAGGCAACTTCTCTCGCTACAAATCTATCAGGGAACAACTGAATCAAACTTTTAGTAACGAAATTTCGTCACTAAAAGTCTATAGGTAAAAGTTAAACAAAGCTATTTCTTAAATTGTTATTAATTTTTAAAAAGTTCAAGCCTGTTTTCATTAAGAATAAATTCTAATCAACAATATAACACTGTTCTTTACCAGATTTCAAGCAATGCAAATAAAATATAAGTCATACACCAATATCTAACCCCCTATAGTCTGCTCCAAAAATTTGAATAAAATAAATCACATCCTACCTATTCCGAAATAATATTACTTATTTTAACAAAACCAAAAAAATAGATATCCATCTCCCAAGACAGAGACACTCAAATCCGATAGCTTCACGTACTTGATCCTCTTCTCCTTCGTGACACCAACAGTGGCTCAACATTTTAAGTGTAGTCGAGCGCCATCTGCATTAGACTAAAAAGCAACTACTCAGCAATGCGTAATACTTCAGGGAAGAAAAAAGAATGAGAAAGTAAAGAGAAATATAAGTGATAAAGTTATTATAAGATACACGTTTTTAGTAGTATTTCGGATCAATGTGTGAATATAAATATCAAACTTAAAAAATAAGAAGCTACACCCTAACAGACTCCCATGGGCAATGGGCACAAGGATATTTCCCTTTGGAATAGGATATTTCCTCCTAGCTCTGCTTTGACCATTGGGAACCATGGCCTAAACTCCAAGAAATTTGATCTGCTAAGTGCAGATTATGAAGTGAACAAAGTAAGGAAAAAAGTTCATATAATTATCGCAACAATTTGAGAAATATATGCTGAATAAAAATAGTATCAACAAAAGATTCTCACATCTTTGCCAGCACATATTTCAATGCCTTGCTCAAAATACAAAACTAACATCCAATTTCAAGAAAAGCAATGCATCAGGTAGCTATCTCTTAAACTAGAACACACAACCAAAATAAGAACATCAATGACCAAAATCATATCCCACATCATAAGAAATAAAAAAGTATTACTCTAACACAACACTTGAAGAGAACTCCGGGATAAAACAATTCAATATATTGTAACCAGCAAAATACCCATTAGCGATTGTCTCAACATCACATCCCGAATACACTAGAAAACAACTATATCAAAGTAGCAAAATTTTGACGACATTTCTTTTTCTACAGAACAAAAGTCTGTCCAATTTCTCCCATAATTAATATGAAATCAATTACATACGAATCCTAATTCATCTCATTATTCACAATCTTAAATAAGCATCTACTCCACTCAATTCCATCAAAACATGTCATCGGGTTAATTGAGTTAAGTAAATTGTAAAATTGTCCCAAAAACGCAAACAAAAATCTCAAAAAACACCTCCTCCATGAAGTTTTGCTTCCAGTTACATCAAAAATAAAAAAAAAATTAACCACAAATAACAATTGATCTACCAGAACACCATAACAACCATACCAGTCTAAACTTAAAGTCTAGATCCATAACATTTATACACTATACCATCATAGATCTACACAAAAAGGCACAATACAAATAGATCCAAAAAAATTCAAACATTTCTCAACTAATTCAACATAAAGCAATTACAATTACAAATACAAATATAAACATCAAATTGCTCACCAAATTCGTTAGATCTTCGAGTCAGGCAACATATCCAAACAATCAGATAAAAAATATATAGCAATCGAATGAATTAAGAAAATGTTTGGTCAAGATGAAAACCGAAACCCTAACGTTAGTCTTAAAACTAGAGGCTCATGCTATTCAAAACCCTAATCTGAAAAATTGTTTTGTGGAAGGCGTACTTGATTTTTAGTACTCGCAGAGAGATGTCAGAAATTCCGTTGGAGCAGCAGTAGTGTGGTGATTGTCTGTTGGGCAGCTGCAGCAGTGGAGATGGGTGGCATGAGAGGCGGCCAGGGAAGAGGGGCAGCAGCAGAGGGGGTACCGGCCGACAATCTGCTGTGAGAGAGAGGGGGACGAGGGGAGGAGAGGAAAGAAGAAAGGAGCGGCGGGGTACTGAAAGAAAAATTAGGGTTCGATATATTTATAGTCGTCATTTCCAGAATAAGAAAATTTCAAAAAAATGGAGAAAATACAAAAAAATACTTTTAGCGACAGAAAATCCCTCGGTATTTCTTCGTCTCTAAAAATTTGTCGCTAAAACTTTTTACCAACGGAAAAATCTGTCGATAAAACTTTTTAGCGACGGGACAATCCGTCACTAATGTGACTTTTAGCGACGGCTTTGTGTCCATCACTAAAAATCCGTCGCAAAAGATGTGCTTTCCTGTAGTGCGAAGTTCTATGAAATTTGATAGCAAATCAGAATAAAACTTGCGAAATAAATTATGATAAATTCGGTTTCCGGTAGAATCCCTTACATTTTAGTGACAATTATAAAATCAAAGTTCAATGGAATTTGAGAAAAAAAATAGAATAAAACATACGAAATCAAAGTGATAAAGTAGGGTTCGGATATAATTTCTTACCTTGATCCAAGTTATGCGAAACTTCACAACCTCCATCAATAATTCTTTGAATTAACCTAATTAGGAAAATTATTTGTTAGAAAACAATCTATGCTACTGTAATGTAAACCTAATAGCAACTACCCAAACAATGCTCACTTCTAACCCTTGAATCATGCAATCCAAAGCGGGTCTAGCTCACACATGACCAACCTAGCCCAAAAACCCAACACACTCCTCGAGGCTCACCAATAATCTAGAATTGATATTAGTTCTCATAAAAGATTTTTATGGCCTTAAACAGCATATAAAATAAAAATATAAAATTTTGAATATTTTTGAATTAAAAATAAATTCTTAAAATACCAGAAAAGCCCAAAAATAGCTATTAATATATTTAGCTCAAATCAAAGTGCCATAAATTTTATAATAGCTTTAAAATATATAATAATATAAAAACTAAAATCAAAAATTAAAAAGCATCAAAATTATTTTAAAATCATCAATTTTGTTGAATCAAATACAATATGGATTTAATATCAAATCAACTTTAAAAATTATGAAACTGAAACTAAAACTTCTCTAGATCATAAAAACATCAAACTAATACTCTCAGAGTTTATTAAGGATTTCAAGACTCCAAATGAATTTAAAAAAAATTGAACTCATAGAAATTATTTAAAATAGTGAACTGGTCGAGAAAAATTTGAAGTTTTTCCTGTAGTTCTAATATTACCCTAAAAAAAATCTTTAAATGTTTTGAATTTTATGATAATCGCACGATGCCCCAGAACCACGTAATACAACCATGCAAGTACAGTATACTACTCCTATAGCACAGACCCATCACCTCATAACCCATCTTTTTACTTCCCTATACCTCTGCGTACAATCGTCTTAGCATACATTCAGGCACAAAACCCACTTGTTACACAAAATTAGTCACACACTGCACGCGCACACTTAGTCACACACGCAATCGCACTGTAATCACCACTTCCATGGCTGCCATTGCAGCCCTTCTTCCACCTTACAAACACACACCTAACACACTTGTTCCACCAACAACACATACTTGATGCCCTTTGTTTCATGCATGGCTATTTTGCAGCCTTCTTCCTTTTCCATTACTCACATACCCACGCATTCCATTCACAAATACAAACACACTATAATCCCACCAACTCACACACGATTTTCACACACTTCCTCACCCACATACTACCCATAACCCGCACTCCTATACTCGCAAGTACGCACACACTTCGCTGCTGCCATAGCAGCGGCTCTTGGTAGAGCTTAGTAGCTCATACTGCCAACAATAAGATGGGAATGATGGCTTGTCGGCCTGGACCTGTTCAGGTATGTGTAAGACAATGGAGTTTTAATTCCTCCTTAATTATGTTGTGTTTTTCTTATGATATGCAGCCTTTTGATGATATTTCCCAAACTAAGCTTATCAACCCCAATTTTTATATATAAAGCACAAAAAGGAACCCAACCCAATTTCTTGGAAACTGAATGCCCATTCTCATGCTGCATGTTGTTCATTATATCAACTTATTTCCATCATACTAAATTACCTCGATGCCATTTGAAAGGATTCCTTCTTACTCAGTCACTGTTAAGCTCCCTTTCTTCCATTTACCTAGTGTTTTTAGGTGTTTCACTACAAGAAATTTGCCATTTAGCGACGAACGCGGTTAGTCGAGGAAGGTCTCCTATTCGTAAAGAAATACATACTGTGACAAAATAAAATTGTCACGAAGTTCGTCAAAGACTCGCTATCAAGAAGTGTATTTTTTGACGAATATATGTGTTCGTCAATAAAAATCATATTTATTGACGATTTTTGACTTCATCAAGGAATGTCTGATATTTAACAATGAACTATTTCATCGAAATAATTTGCTCGAATTTGTCGCTGGATGTTAAAGTTCGTCAAGAATGAATTACTTTATCGACGAACTTGGGTTCGTCAACAAATGATTCATCGTCACTATTTTTTTCCTTGACATCTTGAATTCGTCAATAATTGTGGCATTTGTTGACGAACTCAAGCTCGTCGAGAAAAATATTGATCGTCACAATACTTCCTTGACATACTTCCTTCGTCGATAATGGTGACATTTATTGACGAACTTAAGTTCGCCACAAAAAAAAAAAATTCTTCATTGACATACTTCCTTCGTAAAAAATGGTAGCATTTGTTGACAAACTCAAATTCGTCACAAAAAACATTGATCATCGCAATTTTTCCTTGACATCTTGTGTAACATCCCCGAATTTTCGGAACGTTAATCGATCAATCAGTCAAATCCTTAATTACCTAATCAATTCAATACCACTAAGGATAACCCAATAACATCTATATCAGAGCTCTCTAATAACTCAACTATCTCAACTAACTATTCTCATTCAAAACAAATGTAAAGAACTTAATTTATTAAGTTACACACTAGTTCCCTCGCAAGGGCTTAAATAACAACATTGAACATGCTAATCTAATCCATAATCAAGCTCATTGGTTCCAGACTCTTACTGACGATTATTTCCTGCAGAAGAAAACAGAAAAAGGGAGTGAGCTTTCGAGAGCTCAGTAAGGTCGCTCAAAATTCAGTAAGGAATATAAACGATTGGAGAACTTATTTCAATGGCAATATGGGAAGAGATTCCTCTCAATCCCTCAAATCAGAAATCAATAGCAACAATTTTAATTACACTGAAATGATGCAGATGATATTGAACATGAGTAAATTTGCAAAGCCACACAGGCAGTGCAGGAAAACACTTAGCAAAGCCACACAATTCAGGGTAATCACTTAGCAAAGCCACAAAGGCGATGCTCCATAACACTGTGGTTACATATGCATATGAAACATTAGCTAGACCCTTAAGGTACGAGCATCTCCCGACAATAACAGACCATCAATATATCACCCCCAATACAGACCATACTTATAACTCCTCAATACACTAACTCAAGTCAATATACAGAATGTAATAATCGATAATGCAATGATTAAATCGATGCACAATGAAAAATGAATACGGAGCATCGAATAGAATTTTTAATAAACATGTCAGGCTCAAAACAGGGCATTTAAGGCAAGCAATGCACATTTCATCTATAATGGAGTCCAAAGAAAATTCGATAACAATACAAAAAAATATTTATGAGGATAAATTCATGAATTGGGTTTCAAGTAGAAATCTCTTACCTCGATTCAAGTGTTGAAGCTAAAAATACTCTCGATCAATTCCTCGGAGTTAAGCTAGGTTGACAAAGTCATTTATTAGAACATTATCCATTTTGCTATATTATAAACCTAATATAACTATCCACAACGTATCCATTTCTCTACCCGGAAGTGATGAAACTCGGAGCGGTTTCACACACGACCAATCTTTCCCGAAACTCGTCACGCTCATCGACTCAGAAATATACTAAAAATATTCTTAATGTTCATTAAGAATTATTTATAACTTAATACAGCCTATGCAATAAAAATATCATTTTTGAATATTTTCAAATTAAAAATAATTTCTTTAAATAAACTAAAAACCATAAAATTGCCATAATTACTTCTAGCTGAAAATAAAGGCTCATTATTTTTATACAAGTCTTAATATATTTATAAAAATTATAGGAATAAAAATCAGAGTTTAAAGGCAATAAACTATTTCTTTATTTTTCATTTTGCTAAATTCAATGCAATACAAAAAATGATAATAAATTAACTCCAAAAATTACCAAATATTTACTGAGTCTTTCTTAGGCTATAAAAACTATACTCTAATTTTTCCATAATATTTTCATGAGTTTAGAGGTTCCAAAAGGATTTTATAAATCTGAAATTACAGAAAATACTAAAAATTCATATGATCTCAGAAAATTATGAATGTTTGTCAGAAATCCTAACTTAGTCCAAAGTGTCATATTGTAAAATTTCACACACTAACAATTACTATACGCTGTCCCATGCGCTTGCCGTACCTAACGCAAACCTGTGGCTTCCCTGTGCTCTTCATTACCTCAATACTCACATAACCACCCACATAGCACTGCCCAAAACAGCACAACACCTGCTGCTTCTCCCCACTGCTGCTTCTCCCTTCTCCCTTCCCCTTCTCCCTCTTTTTCTTTTTTTTTTGTTCAGCACAATGTACACACACACACACACAAAGTTATATACACACACACACACACCATTTCACACGCCCACTGCCTCACGGCAGTGCGTCTCCTTCTTCTTCTTTCATTTCACTCACACATAATATAGACACACATTTGCACACATGCCCTCAGGTTATACACACACACACATATACACACACTACACAATAACACCATACTCACACGGAAGTATTTATACACAAACTCAAATACACATAACCCACACAGCACTCACCCAACACTTCCACCATTCTCACCCCATACACACAGGGTCACACATTCAACCTATATTCTCATTGCTTCTCACACACCCACTGCCATGAGGCAGTGGGTCATCCTCCCTCTCCTTCATTTGTTTTCTTTTCAACTCACTCTATCATTTTTTTTCCAACACACCCACATAGCTTTTCTCATGCACACTTATTTGTATGCCAACCATTTCATTCCACTCACTACACTCACACAACTACACTTCAAACCCATTGAACACAACACACACGTTTGGACACAATACTCTAATTTGCATTCTCTTCTCCATTCAGTGGGTCTTTCTTCCTTTAACCCACCCCTTTTTTTTTTGAAGGAAACCCAGTTGGGTCATAAGAGAAATTCTTGGAATTACAGGAGACCCATTTTGAAGTAGAAATCATTTACAGATTAAAGCAAGCATAATTACAGCACCTAAATGATTGATAATAGTACGTAAATGGCACCTGAGCGTTGAATCGCACGCTAAGAAGATGCAAACTTACCGTAGTTTAAAGCGGGGCGCGAAGTAGCAATAAAGATTCAACCGTCTCTGCTCTCTTTTACTGTGAAATCCCCCTTCCTCTCTCAACTGAATCAGACCTTCTTTCTCTCTCGGTATCTCTCTGTCTCTCTCTCAAGATCGGCTGACGAAGTTGGAATATAAGCCTTGGACGGCTGCCTCAACAATGCTGAAATAAATGTATAAAACTTTAACGAAAAAATCACAAAACCCCCTCACTTTCATTAGCCGCTCAAATTTTTCCTGAAGCTTTTACATATTTGCGAAATAGTCCAAACTTAAATATTTATGATAAATTTTTCGTGCTAAAATAATTTTAATAGTTTTGCTACATGACCCCGCTTCACTATTTTTGTAGCTAAAAGTTGCTACTAAGTACATCAATGTTGAGAAAATAAATCGTCGCTAAAAGTGGCTACATAAAAATATCAACACCAACTAAAAGAAAATTTGTCGCTAAAAGTTTTGAATAATCATTTACGCTAATTGTACTAAGTATGTCCATCAATATCACTTACAATTTCTATCTTTAAATTATAACTTATGATTTTTCCAAAATTTTGTCTCTAATAGCGGCCGATAAAAATTCACTAATGGAAATCAACGCTAAATCTCGTGGGTAAAAGTTGTCGCCTAAATAATAAACTAGCCGGCTAGAATTTGGCCATGCTAATTGTCACTAAACACTTCAATCAATATTACACGTAACTGTTAACATTAAATTATTGATTATTGTTTCTAAAATAAATTTGTCGCCAAGTGTCATAAGCTATAACGCTCAGCTTCCTCTAATCTACAGTATTTCGTTTTAAAAAAAATATGTCGCTAAAGTTGACCAAAAAAATATTGCTCACCAAACCGTCACTAAAGGTCAATGAATAGCTAATTGGATTTTTTTTTGACACCATAAAACTAGCATAAAATTTTTGGGGTGTTACATCTTGGATTCGTCGTTGAAAACTAAATTCAACGACAAAAAAATTTGTCATTAGTTGTTGCCCCTTTAGCGACGAATATTTTGGTGTTTGATGAGTATCAAATTCTAACGACAAATAATATAAATATTTTATTTTACGACAAATAATAGAAAGATTTAGCGAAAAATGGTAAAAAAGTCTTAATCTAATACATAAAACTAATGTTATCCATTACAAAGATTTACTTGGTTACAAAGTGAGGACATAATACATATAGCATCAACGCTTGACATATATTCTAAAGTACAAATTAGAACTATACAATGCACATGTTGATGCACAAAAAAAAACCATCCTAGTGGCCGGTGACACATAAAATATCGACCTCTTGCTTCATATTATGTCCAAAGATGATCCATATATGTCGCATCTGAGAACACCGCAACTAAAATAACAATGATCGCAAGCCTGCATTAAAAATAAAAAGAGGAATAGAAGTATTTGTGTTAAGATGCTGCTCAAACCTCTCCATACTCCACGCAATCCCGTACAATCAAATTACTCAATCATGTTTAGCCCCTCAAGAAGCAAGTATAAGATAGCTAAAGAAATTAAACTTGTTCAGTGCACCATATAGAAAATGGGCGTTTACAAAAGAAATCTCAATCTAAAAAGCAATACTCCATCGACAATCAATAATGTAATACAATTGTATCCTTAATTAGAACTAAAATGTAGGATGCAGTTATATTAGTGAAGGCTTCGACCATGAATAGGCCGGCTAAAGAGAGCAATTGTGGGGAAAAAGATTAGATATAAAGTAATATCGACTTCCGTTGGGTGGAATTCTATTATAAATAAAGTTCATATTTTCCAAATGGTTAGAGCTTGGTTTAGAAAGTAGGACTATTCAGTGGTTATACTTCAAAGGATTTTAATCTGGGCGGGCTAGAATTTTCGGAAGCTATGAACTGAACTTGACCTGTTGAATGTTCCATAAAATCTCCCTACAAACAATGGGTTTCCCCCCATTCTTTTCAGTTTAAATCTTGTTACTGCGATATCAATGTATCAAGATGAGAATGTATGCTATATGACAAGGAAACTTAAACTCTAGAAGGAAAACATAATGAAATAGAAATATAAAGTTATGGAAGCGCGTGGTTTGTTGTTGAGGTTCAAAGGTTGCACGTGCTTGACTGAACGAGGGGCTTTTTTCTGGTGGAGTGGACAGGAAGAGTGAGCTGATGTGTGTTGGATACTAATCTCAAGGCTTTTAGCTTGGCGAAAGGTAACAACCACTCTAAAGTATTTTATATGCCTGTAAGAAGGTGAACCTGATTGGCAAGATTATTACTTAGAACGAGATATCATTTAACGTTAGCATCACACAGTAACGATTTTAAATTGTTAGCATCACACTGTTCTAAAGTAACATCGAGTTCTCGGAAAGCACATTCAGTATGTAACATAGCATGTCTCCTTAACTGGAATTCCCTCTGTTAACTAGAATTCACTCTAGGCCACAATACCAAGCTCCTCATTCTAGGCCTACCAGCTCATTCCAACCCTTCATTCCCAACAAGCCTAAACCTGCTTATTCCTCAGAAGACAACCACTACCTATTCTAGATTTGCGTAAGCCCCTCACTACTTACAAGCCCTCACTGCCACACTCTACCGAAGGCATGCTACCTACACCACAGTCTAGTATCAGCAACACCCTTCAAAACAAAAATAACCTACCAAAGATTAACCCCTACTGAGCACTAAAAGAAAACCAAGCACCTTATAATCTTTTGTGAGATCCTAATTGAATTAACTCAACCTTAGAGAGTTAGATTGTACTACCATGATGGGAGACTAAATGATATTCTTGACAATGATAAATATGTGTAACTTATAGCATAGTGTCAATCGTAAGCAATTATCTCAATTTTTCGAGATCAAATCCCTAAGGACTGGCCTATCTTGCCTATGGAAATTAAGGTAAAAGTTTTAACCTAGACAGTGTATAGATGGGGATTGAAAATAAAGAAAGAGGATAAATCCAAGGTACGGTCATGGATAAATACCTAACCTAAAATTCATGGATAAATACAGCCATGAGACACTACATAGAGAACATTTCTACTGTACATCTCACAGTCTTAATGAACATGAAGCACATGCATCAACAATGTACTTCGAAACACCATCATCCGTTTTCTACTTCCACTCTGCCACCCATTTTCTACTTGTAATAATGGTAATCCCCATCACTTATCTTTTTATACTTTGGTTGTTGATCAATTTTATAATTTGTCTGTGTGTCTGTGCGTGCATGGGCACTTTGTAGATATGTGAAGCAGGGGTGTGAAGGTGCAGAGTGTGCTCTATGTGTGAGTTCAATATGTGTGAAGAAAGGCGTGTGTAATTGTGCAGCTGTGTGTAATCACACAGTATGTGAGTGTAAGTGTGTGTCCGCGCGTTGGGGATGTATGAAACAGGGTTGTTAAGGTATAGAGTGTGTGTGAATAGAGGCCTGTGTAATTTGTGCAGTTGTGTGTGCGTGTGCGCACGCGCTTTTTAGATATGTGAAGTAGGGGTGTGAAGGTGCAGAAGGTGCTCTGTGTGTGAGTTCAGTGCATGTGAACAAAGGCGTGTGTAAGACATGCAGTTGTTTGTAATCAGACATTGTGTGTGTGTGTGGAAGGGAGGGAGGGATTCAGTGCAAGGGGAAGGAGACGAGAGAGTTTGTTCCTTTGCAGGTGTGTACGTGTGCTTTGATAAGTGTGAATAAAAAGTCTAGATGTGTAAGAAAAGGCCTTAGCTAAACTCTTTCACATAAACAAGCTTTCATAATATATAACTATAGGACATTTTCATGCTAAGCTCAGGAAACTAGGAGCTACTGTCACCGTGTACAAGATATGGGGTGAAGGAAATCCTAGAATCTTCAAGTAGCAAAGTCAATCCATGAAAAGCCTATTTCAGGTGACCAAGCAATGGATACATTGGAGTATTAGGAGCTAGAAAAAGGTGCCAATACAAAGCAATAAGAAACATGGTGGTAATTAACTGGGGACTTGATGTAGGGATATTACTAGATTTATTTTGGTTTGTAAACTGAACCTTAAGCTGGGAATGTCTAGCTTAGAGATAAACTTTCTAATGTTATCTAATTTCTTGGGATTAATTCAACTGACTTTAAAGCAAAAAAAACAAGGTTGTAGCACTGCAACAGGCAGGTAGTGTATCTACGCAAACACTATATCAAGAAGATATTAAGAGAATGATTAGGGAATCGTAAGGAACCTCTAAGTATTCGTGGATGAGTGAAAAGAAGGTGGTTGAGCCATTTGGAGATTCATCATAATTTCCATCAGGTCAAGTTGGGCTTGCTGTTCTTGCATGAGTGACTTGTACGTCGCTACCTCTAATTTCTGAGAGTTGAGCTCTAATTGTTGTTCATGCATAAAAGCCTTGTACTCTTGCAGTTCATTTTTCAAAGCAGCACAACGTCAGACTTCCTCCAAAACTGATTGTTGAGACAGGGACGTGGGCGGTCTTGGTCCAAACCCGAGACCCTTAATGCGACCTGGCTTTTTGCTCTTGTCTTTGCAATCTCCGCTAGGTCTATTTGTGGATTCTTGGATAGAATTTCTTCCGTTTGTTTCTGAAATTTATAGTGAAATTAATTGAATAATGTGTGGCTTCTAACATGGAAAATTATCTCTCATTGCAGTTTGTTATCTGATTTGACTTGGCTTCATCCGTGATATACTTGTTGTGTTTCTTAGAGAAACATGCACGCTTGTGAAACACAATCTGATTAAGTTCTTTCTGAGTGTTAGGATATTACTGCAAATAATAAGATGATCTACATTCATATTAAGATGATTTAAACACTAAGCCAAAAAGCTAAGGCTTAATTAAGTACCATCTCCAAGCGAGCAACCACAAATGACTGCGAACCAATGACATGATGTGTCATGAGTTCATCTTTGTTATGTTTATTTTTACGACATCTGTCCTGAATTTTAATAAACAGTTAGATGGCATTTAATAGGACACTCAAAGTTTCCCCTCAAGCATCATTGTAAATAGCAAAATGCATTCAAACATACCACGTAATCTTCACGTTCCCATAAGTCACAGTACATCTCCCAGTCTTTGACTTCCATCCCTTCAAGAGGGTGAAGACTTGCATGTGTGGCATGAAAAAGAAACCAAGTAAGGCCAATGAGGCAATAGTTGCATGGAAAGATATATGCCTGCCTAGACAGGAAAGTGGTTTACGACTTACATTGTGAGGGATGTAAAAGTGTAAAAAGTTGTGTTGAATATGAAATGAAACACTACATTCCACCAAAAAAAAAGAAGATGTACCTGTGCTGGTGTCAAACAAATGTTCAAAGGGCCTTTTCCTTCAATTAGTGCATCCACTTTGCCTTTGAAGAAAACTTGAAGTTCCTTAAGGAAGTCTCCAATAGTGTTTCGGTGTATCTCTTCACATGAGAACCGTCATTAATCCTTTCAAATTTGTCCTACAAGTTAATTCTCATTTTATTCATACAAGTTGCATTTACGTACTATAAAATGCAGCATTGAACAAGCTGTGAAATGATTGCTACCCCCAAGCCGCTCATGGATTAAATCTATCTGACTTTGTGGAATGGACTGCCATGACTTTACCCTAGCAGGGATAAATCCTTACAATAATACCTATCTCATTAGCATACTTAGCTAATACAATTCAATCAACAGGTCTTCCCTTCTCAGGATCCACAACTATCTGAATTTTCCATGCGGCTTCGACCATCTTTGAGGTTCCTATTGCCTTAGTCTTACCGCGTACGTTCTTCGTAGGAGTAGATCCTGCAGTTACAAAACCATGTGACTTTAGGTAGAATTTAACATGTGGGCAAGGCTATTGTCAAAGGTAGACCATCTCAATTGCATGTGATCATACCAACACTACTAGCAGGAGATCAGACTTGTGGACTAATAGGTGCACGTGTCACATTGCCGGGGGAAGCCATTTGAACTGAAGTGATTGATCTAGCATTGATGCTGGTAGGTGTGGCTTCTCCCTGTACATCGAATGCTGAAGCCTCTCGAGGTTGAGTGACTGCCTCATTTGGTATTTATGATGCCAATCGCTTCCGTAAACACATTAGATTTCCTGGTCGACCGCTCTGGGGGAGTCTATTTGAGAAATTCATGCCAACTACTCACCTGCTTGCTTGACATATCAATGTAGTGTAGAGTAAATGTAAAAGTCCAGCAGTCGATATGCATGTAGCGTTGAAGGTTATGTTGCCTTAAATGTCATAATTCATACTAGGAGCTGCATTGGAAGAAAAATTAAAGCAATACATAACATATATAACAGTTTCACAAGCAAA
Source organism: Escallonia herrerae (assembly GCA_033070095.1). Classification (NCBI taxonomy): domain Eukaryota; kingdom Viridiplantae; phylum Streptophyta; class Magnoliopsida; order Escalloniales; family Escalloniaceae; genus Escallonia; species Escallonia herrerae. The sequence goes on along the minus strand of JAVXUP010002077.1, from coordinate 32,529 downwards.
AAACACATAGCATGTACAATAGTTTCACATGTTCATTGATGTATTTGCAATATAAGAAGTTTATATATCTTTCTGCATCACTATCATCATCCTCACTACGTAATATGTCTTCTTCATAACCAGAATACTCGACAACTGTATCATCCTCTCCGTCTTCTCTGATCTCTTGAGGACCCTCAACAGGTTCTGTGACTCTCTCAACAATGATCGGTTCAGCATTGTGCCTAAGTAACTCGCCCACTTCATTCTGATCAATCTGAACACTTCGTCGTACTGTTGGTGAGCCATTTTCTTGATAAAATTCTTCACTTTCAATATCCATGTCAATAGGCTTAGTTTCCGGTATATCCCTTAAGTGTCTGTGTTTAAACCTTTGCACCACTTGCCAATTTGCCCCTAACTTTGTGTCATTAACATAATAGACCTGGTTTGCCGGACCCACTAACACATATGGCTATCTTTGGTACCAATGACCAGTAATTTTAATGCTTGCGAAACCCTCAGTGATGTTTATTCCTGTTTTAGGATTAGTGTTGAACCATTCACACTTAAATAAAAGAACACTTTTGTCTCTAATGTATTTCAGCTCAATTACATCAGTCTAGATACCATAGTAGTCAATCGCCACTCCCTCATGCTCGCCTTCAACAACCAGGCCACTATTTTGAGTCTTACGATAACTATCACGATCTTTTGTATGAAACCTAACATTATTTACATTACAAGCATGATATCGCTTCGACTGTATGTTAGGCCCGCATGCAAGTGCATATATAACATCGATAGCTTCAGGTAGTTTCTGATTGTATGACTTCGTTATCTAAACAAATGCCATGAAACACTATAAGTAAATAAACAAGAGATCCTCAAAAGAGATAAAAAGGCAACCTATTCAATAACTTACACGGTTCTTAAACCAGTTTGGAAACTCCTCTTGATGCCTCCTAGTTACATTAAGAAAACATTGGTTCTCTAACTCTGCCTTGTGCTCACTAAGCATTAAACATAAAAGTATGAGACTCCAGAACAATAAAAAAAATAGAATACTTACTGAAATGAATTGGTAAAATAACACCCAAAGTTGTGGACTTAACGCTTTAAAGTCATCAACTTCCGCACAGTTGTTAAGGATATACCACTGCATTTTTTCTAGTTCTTCAGATGGTATGAATTCAAGCTTTGAAGCGCCAAATGGACGAACCATCTGTTTGAAAGTAAATGTTTCATCCTTCTGATCCATTTCCCTGCCATCATAATTGTGTTCTTGTTGATTGAACCAAGTCTCCACATCATTAAGATACATCGAACAAAATGTTAAGCATTCGGTAATAGAGACGACCTCCATAATTGAGCCTTCAGGACGGGCTTTATTGCTTACATACTGCTTCAAAGAGCCCAGGTGCCTCTCAATTGGATACATCCAATGGCAAGAAACTGGCCCCCCAAGTAAGGCCTCATGTGGCAAGCGAACTACTAGGTGGACCATGACATCAAAAAATGCAGGTGGAAATATCCTTTCCAACTTATAGAGAATAAAGATGATGTCTTTCTCTAGCCTTTCTACCTCTTCCACTTCCAATGTCTTAGAGCATAAAAACTTGAAAAACTCTCCCAATTGAACCAATGGACCATGGACATCCTTGAGCAAGTATCCACGCATACCATCTGGGATCAGCCATTGTAGCATAACATGGCAATCATGACTTTTCATGCCGGATACCTTACCATCACCAACATTTGCAAATCGTGATATGTTAGACGCATATCCATCTAGAAATCTCACTACCTTTAAGAACTCACGGTACCCTTGCTTTTCTTTCTTTGTCAAGGTGTAACGCGCAGGTGGCATTGTATACATACTGTTACTATTTGCCTGTAGATGTAATTCCTTCCTTTCATTCATGTCCTTTAGATCCTTTCTTGCCTTCACAGTATCCTTTGTTTTTCCCTCGATATCAAGTAAAGTCCTCAATACATTATCACAAACATTTTTCTTGATATGCATAACATCAAGATTTTGTCTTAACTTTAGAGTCGGCCAATATGGAAAATCAAAAAATATACTCCTCTTAATCCAATTAAGTTCATCAACTATACGCTTTCTCTTCTTATTGCTTGGATGCTTCCCCGGTCTATGATCTGGAACATGTACAAACTGCTCTAATACATCATCGCCTGAACACTCCCTAGGCCTCTTTCTTTTCTCAATCTTGCCATTGAATTCCTTGCTCCTCCGCCATGGATGATTCTCATCTAAGAGTCAACGATGTTTTGTGTAACCTATCTTACTCCTCAATTTCTGTGAACTTGTATCCTTATTGCATGTGGGACAAGCTAACAACCCTTTTGTACTCCACGATAAAAATATGAATATTGCCAGAAAGTCACTTATAGTCCAAATCACAGCTGCATGCATCTGAAAATTCTCTTTAGTGGAAGCATCATATGTTTGGAGCCCGTATTCCCAAAGCTCTTTTAACTCATCTATGAGTGGCTGCATGTAGACATCAAAGACTTTCCCTGGTGCCTTAAGACCAGGAATAAGTAACAACATCATCATGTATTGCTCCTTCATGAGCATCCAAGGGGGCAAATTGTATGGTATCACAATTACCGGCCACATGCTATAAGATGTACTCATGTTACCAAATGGATTAAAACCATTAGTTGCTAGCCCAAGCCTAATATTTCGAGCCTCTTATGCAAAAAACTCATGCTCTTTGTCAAATTCCTTCAACGCTATGCCATCGGCTGGGTGCCTTAAAACTTTCCCATCGTCTAGCTATTTATCTTTGTGCCAGATCATGTTAGCAGCTATTTCCTTAGACATGTAGAATCTTTGGAACCTAGGTTTAATTGAAAAATGACGAAGAATTTTTTGGGGAACTTTTATGCCCTTACCATTGTCAGCTTGCCATCTAGATTCCCCACATTTTGGACACTTATCTTTTTCAACATTATCCTTCCAAAAAAGAACACAATCATATTTGCATGCGTGGATCCTTGTATATGACAGCCCTAATCCCCGTAACATTTTTTTAGTCTCATAATAGGACTTAGGAAACTTTTTGCAATTGGGAAAAGCCGCACTCAATAACTTTAGCATCATGGTAACTGATTTCTGGCTCCATTTGTGTAAGACCTTTAACTGAAGCATGTGAATGATAAATAATAATGTTGTGAAAGAGATGCAACCAGGATATAACTCACATTGTGCTTCCCTTAAAAGTTTATAGAACTTTCTTGCTTCATCTTCATTTCAGTTGTATGTATTACTTTCATATTCATCCCTTGGTTCATTCTTTCTAAAGGTTCTGTTTCAATAATGTTTTTCCTACATACATTATTAATCAATTCAGCTATCCTATCACCTTCTTGTTGACCATTGTCTCTGATGTCTTCATTATCGCCATTCATATTCTCATTATCATTATTATCAGAGATCCTATTTGATCTACTATCATACCTTTCCCCGTGATACACCCATTGTGTGTAACTATGCTGAATCCCATTATCAAAAAGATGTTCTCTAACCACTAATGGATATAATCTATTAACGTTCAAGCATTTGCGACAAGGACACGCTAGCATAGCATTACTACCCATATTAGACACAACAAAATGCATAAACTGGTTCACTCCAATCTTGTACTCTTCACAATATCTAAAATTCACTGACATCCAAGTCCTATCCATCTTTAACACCCTATCACAATTTCACCAGAAAATAAGAGAAAAGCGAAGTACACGAAAGAACTGAGACATTTCAAAAAGCAAACTAGTTTCTAGAAGGATAAGTTATTTAAAATGACCAATAAGTTACATAAAATGACCATTATCTTTCTAGCATTTTCATGTCATGCACAATCAATAAGATCAGACATATCAAAATACACAAGGTCTCCCATAAATACAAAGACAATCTCACCAGCCCTAATAAGGAAGTCTAGTAAGGAATACGTAAAGAGGGTGAAAGACAACATACCGTTTATAGTTTTGCTTCAAAGAAGTGGAATTCTGGAGAGAGTCAGAAGCGCTATGCTTATGATAATTTTTATAAACCTGAACAAAACTAAAAATCACATATTATGCCTAGATATTAAGACAGTATCATCAATGCAACATGAACCCTAATTGGTGATAGTGTAGAGACTTCTTAGATCAAGTTTTTTCAGTTGTTACTTTTCAAACATTGCAACAGTTTAGATATGACTAGATGAGGGATGGAAACTATCCCTTGAAATTGTGGTAGGTGGTATATAAAACAGAAACAGTTGTTGAGATAATTGACAATAATCAATGGCATTTGCCACAGGCCAGATCACAAGAAATCAGGATATGGCCAGAAGAAATAACACTTATGCTCAACCTCAGAATGACAGTGAAGATAAAATCCTCAGGAAAGAGTTTGATTCATGCTGAAAATGTAACTGAGAATGACACAAATGTTAAAGGTCCTGCACTAGTAGGTACTTTGGAGCATGTACAAAATGAATTCTGAATAAGTAAGGGAGAGAGGACTGATATGACAAAACATATTGCCATGATGTACCATTACATTCAGAGAAATGTGAAAAAATGTAAAGTTGTTGTTGAATATCTTCCAACTAAGTTAAACTGCTAGCACATGGAAAAATATTCAACACCTCGAGACATATAGAATTATTACGGATAATTTAAGGTCAATGTGGTTTCATTTTCCAGTGCAATAAAATCTGGTACTAGTGGGGGTTACCTACCTAGCTATTAACAAAATTTCATCTTTAATTTGCACGGTTGCTTTTTGGAACAGAGTAAGGTTGGACTATTTATTATTAATGAACTCCTAGCAATTAGTGAAGCAAGAAGGATATGTTGCAAAAGCTTCTAATGGCTTCTCCTTTGCAAATGTGGAAGTCAAGGTCACTTCCCATAAAAAAAAGTTCTAGAGCACATGCTAATCTAGGATAAGCACATGACCTATTATGTGCTGCCTTAAAAGAGCCAAATGAATTTGTGTACAATGTGAGCAATATTTATGGAGTGTCATAACCTCAAGGTTTTATCTCCTTTGCCTTCGTTTTGGACTTTGCGCACACCATAGGTTCAGGATATCCATCTATGCAATATGTTGGACATATTGCCATGTTCTTTAGGTTTTCATATTTATTATTTAGAAAATATTGGGGGAATGATATTAATAATCAAATTAATTTATTTTTCTTACTTAAATTGTTCGTATTTGGTTGAGTAGCTGTGTTTTAGTCCCAGTTACTACAAATTGGTATTGCTGTCTCTTGGAAAGTCTCTTCATGAGACACATTCCTTCATAGGCACCTCTAGAGTTACGGATTTTAAGTTAGGGGACCACAACACTACATATTTCCATAAAGGAATGCAAGTGCATTGAGCTAATAATAAGATCTTGGTAATAAAGGATGAGAATAGAGTGGAAATTTGAGGTGCTAAGGAGGTACATCAAGCACTACAAGAAAAAATACTTTTAGCAGCGGAGACTTCCATCGCTAAAAGTCCAATATCCATCGATAAGTACTTTTAGCGATAGACACCCCGTCGCTAAAACTGTGTTGCCTACAATCTCGTCTCTAAAAGTTTTGCGACGGAAATTTTCAATCCGTCACTTAAAATCTACCTTGAACGACGGACGTACAAATACAATTTGTGACAGACTTTCCGTTGCTAATTCTATTTTCTATATTTTAATTTATTTTCTTTTTTAAAAATAATTTATTACCTAAAATATTTAGCGACTGAATTCCGTCGCTAAACATTTGTCGTTTAAAACTTTAGCAACGAAATTCCCATCGCTATGAGTAGTTCATTTAATAGTAGTTAGACTTTTAGCAACAGAATATCCACCGTCGCTAAAAGCCAAACTAATTTTTTAATAATCTAACAATAACAATCGAAGAATAAAATTTATACAAAATTCAGGAGGACACTGGAGCAGGATACATTAATAGAGTAGGGGAGGGGAGTACAAGTTGGGGGGGGATACAAAGAGCTAGGAGGGGAAGGGCTTATTAGGGTTCGACGAGTCTTGGATCTGATGGGTCCTGCTAATCCACGAGGGCACTTGATCCAGATCTGGCTCGGCATGTCCAGCAGCAGTGCCCAGAATGTAAAGGCACAAACTCATTAATCTTGATAGTAATCGTATGTAGTGTTCACTAATTAAACGTATATAGTGGTTGTACCTGATTATGCACCGTTATCATTCTATAAACCTCCGCATGTTCACTAATTAAACGTATATAGTGGTTGTACCTGATTATGCACTGTGATCATTCTATAAACCTCCACAGCAATGCGGCAGACCTCATCCTCATGTAATGATGAGCACTCTACGGTCGGTGTCTTCGTCTATGGAGATGTAGCAGGAGGTGAGGACACTCCAATCACGACATGTGCAATCATACCACGGAGGTCGCGTATATATGCGGCCTAATTAAAACTGATTAAACTCTAGTTTATAGTAATTATTCCTAATTAAACCCAAGTAATCCGATTAGCGCTAATTAAAATTGATTAACTCTAATTAACATTAATATGACCTAATTTACTGTTAATTTAGTCTCTAATTAGCTCTAATCACTGCATTTAAACGAATTAAACCCTGATTATCCTGATAAATTTTAGACAAACCCTAATTAAATCCAATTAGGGTAATTTACTGTAATATGCTCTACTTAACCTGAATTAATCCCTGAACAATTGAGTCTAATTAAACGCAATTAACTGTAATCGACCCTAAATAGCTCAAAGTACCCTAATTGTCCCTAATTAATGCATTAACACGGCATGTTCACCTTAATTAGTTATTATCTATTTAGGTTCGGTACAAAATCATTTGGTTATAGTGAACTTGAGCAGAGAAAATCATCATTCCTAAATCCTTTCATATCTAGCGATCCACCAAATCAGGATTCTCAAGTAAAGCTCGGTGCTTTTGGTTGGTAAGTAATAGACTCAAAAATTTTCCTTAGCTCGTCATGTTGAACCATGTCGTCTAAGATCTTATCTTCTGAGGTTTTAGATAACACTTTTGGCTCACAACTCTCCATGTCTGCAGAAGATAAGACTTTCTGAGACAAAAAGGTCTTTCTTAGCCTATTGCAGAAATTTCGTGCCCTCCATTGTTCATGAGGTAATTAGATGGTAAATATACACAGTTTTCTTCAGACCGATCCCATATGCCCGACATATGGCTTTCCTTTCAACTGATCGATTGCAACCAATATCAAGCAACAAAAATCTGGACGCCCCAACCAAATTTATTCCCCACATAACTTGCCTCAAACCTCATTTAGCTCAAATTAGCCCTCATTAGTATAAACCCTATTTAGCTCGAATTAGCCCTAATCGGCCCTGGTTGGGGCATCGAGAGTTGTTATGCTTGATATTGGCTGGAACTCATCAGTTGCAAGCCATATATCGGGCATACAGGATTAGTCAGAAGGACATTACGTATATTTACCAACTAATTATCTCAGGAACAACGGAGGGCAGGAAATGTCTGCGACAGGCTGAGAAAGACCTTTTGTCTCAAAAACTCTTCTCTTCTGCAGACATAGAGAGTTGCGAGACAAAAGTGTTATCTAAAACCTCGGAAGATAAGATCTTAGACGAGATGGTTCAATATGACGCATTAAGTCCATAACTTACCAACCAAAAGCACCAGGTTTACTTGAGAATCCTGATTTGGTGGATTGTTCGATATTAAAGGATCTAGTAATAATGATTTAATTTCTCTGCTCAAGTTCACTATAACCAAATGATTTTGTACCTAACCTAAATAGATAATAGCTAATTAAGGTGAAATTGCCGAGTTAATGTATTAATTAGGGGTAATTCAAGCTATTTAGGGTTGATTACAGTTAATTACGTTTAATCAGACTCAATTAGTGTTATTCAGGGATTAATTTGGGCTAATTCGGGCTACTTAGGACTAGTTGAGCCTCATTAGAACATATTACAATTAATTACTCTAATAGGGTTTAATTAGGATTTGTCTATAATTTATCAAGACAATTAGGATTTAATTAGGCTAATCAGCGGTGATTAGGGCTAATTAGAGATTAAATTAAAAGTAAATTAATATTAATTAGGGTTAACCAATTTTAATTAGGGCTAATAAGGGCTAATTCGAGCTAAATAAGGTTAATGCTAATGAGGGCTAATTCGACCTAAATAGGGTTAATTGAGTTTAATTAGGGTTTAAGTAAGAGCTAATTAAGGTTAATTAGATTTAATGTGTTAATTAGGATTAAGTCACTTTAGAATTTGTTAAGTTCATTCGCAGAGTTGATACTGTCCCACCTGTGTTTGAGTCCAGGATTTAAGTATATAGTTATGGTTAGATTATATTTTAGGATAAATATGGATAATTAATAATATATTAATAGGGTTCAATTAGAGTATAGTTAGGGTTAATTAGGATTAATCAGGGTTAATTATGTTTACATAGGCTTAATCAGGGTTATTTAGGTTTAATAATGGTTAATTATGTTTAATTAGGGTGAATCATGATTAATTAGGATTAATTATAGTTAATTAGGGTTACCTAGCGTTGTGTTAGAGATTAATCAGGATTAATTAAGGTTTAATTATGAATACATTAATAGGGTTTAATTAGGGTTGATCAGGGTTAATCGGGGTTAATTACGTTTACTTAGGATTAATCGGAGTTATTTAGGTATAATAATAGTTAATTATGTTTCGTTAGGGTGAATTAGAGTTAATTACAGTTAATCGGGATTAACTAGAGTTGATCGAGGTTAACTAGGTTTTATTAGGCTGAATCAGGATTAATTATAGTCAATTAGGGTTACTTAATGATGTGTTAGGGTTTAATCAAGGTTAATTAAGGTTTAATAAAGAATATATTAATAGGATTTAATTAGAGTTTATTTAGGGTTAATCGGGATTAATTATGTTTACTTAGGGTTATTGAGGTTTAATAATAGTTAATTAGGTAAAATTGGGTGAATCAGAGTTAATTACAGTTAATTGGGTTAACTAGGTTTAATTAGGCTGAATCAGGGTTAATTAGGTCTGATTATAGTTAATTAGGGTTACCTAGGATGTGTTAGGGGTTAATCGGGATTAATTAAGGTTTATAGTGAAAATTGTAGTTGAAAGTATTATGATGACAATTGAGTGGGTAGTGATGCTTGAAAATGTGACTACAACTATATACTTTATAGGAGGCTTCTTTCAAAAATTTTCCCCAATTTATTCTACAAAACAGTCGACAATTTATTTATAATATTACCAAGTAAGAAACACTAATATTGCTTGTAATTGAGATAAGGCAATACTCACATAACAATACCCACCCATCACCCCTACGTTCCACCACCGCCCTCACTCACCGCCCCACATGCCGATACATATAAGCCAATCTACACATTCTCAAACTGATAAATAACAAATTTTAACATGTAACAACAATAGAACTATACATTAAACCAAAATAATAATTACAAATTCTTTTCTAACTGCCACATTAACATGCAACAAAAATATAACTATACATGGAACCAAAACAAGAATTACAAAATTTGAATAAATATACATTAACATCTAACTATGAATTTTATTTTTTTTGGGTGAAAGATCAATTGTATTACTAAATCAAAGGTTTTACAGAGATATAAGCACCATTAAATTACATCACTAGCACCTCATACTTACATATTGACTAAATTATCAAACTAATGCTCTATCCAAGATTAAAATTCCTTCATGAATACCCAAACCAGTGCATAATCTTTTGTATGTACATGTAACTATACATTAACACTTAAACACATATATTAAACCAAAATTAGGGTAAAATGGACATACTGACGGTAGAGGTGGTGCGACGGCGGTGGCCATGGTGCGTGGCAGTTTCGATTTCTGGCAGCAATTTTGATTTGTCATAGAAAATTAATTACTCATGGCTGTTTTGTGAAATTTATATTTCTAGACCTCAGAAAGTCTTCTTCAACTTTGTAGTTTTGAGTTTTATAAGATTCATCCAAAATAACCATTGAACAAAATTAGTTTGCATGGAGATATGCTGTGTCTATCAGCCGCTTCGATTTGCTATAGAAAAGTCATAAATTGTTTAGATTTTTGTGACCCTAATATTTCTGAAAATCTCTGTAAGTATACTTTAACTCTTTAGTTTTCAGTTTTTTAAGATTCGTCATGTTTCTTTCTCAAAATGGTCAATCTACAAAATTAAGATTTGCTGAAAATGCCGGTTCAAGAATTACATATCAGTCCATTGCCCAAAACTTTTCAAGTCATTTCTGAGCATATTTGAGCAAAGTGCAAAACGAAAACCCCCATTATTTTTACAAAACCATTCGGTAATGACTTGAAAAGTTACAAAACCATCCGCCAAAACACACCAATGTAGAATCTCATGTCAATATGCAGAATGACAACAATTCGGTAATACAACACGTTATTCAATGCTCGATGGACAATAATTAATGAGCACCGATAATAAGTTCAATAAACGTTTTAAGGCTCAATGAAAGATTTTTTAAGGCAAACAATGCGACTTAATCAAAATAATAGAATCCAAACGAATATCGTTAACAAATCAGAATAATACACAAGATCAAATAAGAAGAGTTTGGTTCGGATAAAAATCCCTTACCTCGATCCAAGTGCTGAAGTTAAAATGCTCCGGATCAAATCTTCATAATTAACCTAGTTTGCCAAATAAATTATCAAAACATGTTCTACACTATTATATTATAATCCTAGTATAACTATCCACAACGTACCCATTACTCTACTCGGAACGATGAAATTTGGAACAAGTTTCACACACGGGCCAACCTATCCCCAAACTCGACACACTCATCGAGACTCAAAAACACCCCAAAAATGTTTTTAATTTTCATTAAGTATGCGTTATAGCTTAATACTTCTTATGGAATAAAATATAATTTTTAAATATTTTTGAATTAAAAATGATTTTCTTAAATACTAGAAAAAGCCCAAAAATAACAATTAATACATCTAGCTCAAATAAAATTCACATAATTTTCATGATATATTTATAATGTATTAGAAAAATAAAAAAAATAAAAATTAGAATTTAAAAAGTACAGAGACCATTTTAAAATCATTCGTTTCATTAAATCAAATGTGATACAGGTTAATGTACTAAATCAACTCAGAAGTTAATGAAACTTATAATGAGTTGTTTTTTTTTTTTACTTTAAAAGCATTGGTGTAATTTTTGTGAAATTTAATATTAAAAATAGCTACACTTGCAAAAATATTAAAAATACCAAACGATATCAGAAAAAAATAAAATTCTCATAGAAATTCTAATATTTTACTAAGAACCATCCAGTAAAGCTTCAGAATTTTTTGACAAGTGCACGATATCTAACAGTCACATGGTATAATTGTGCGAACCCAGAAATTACCCTAACACAGCGTAAACTCATCACTGTTCATCTTCTTCTTCTTCGTCCACCTCTGTCCAAATCCAGAAATTACCCTAACACAGCGTAAACTCATCACTGTTCATCTTCTTCTTCTTCGTCCACCTCTGTCCAAATCCAGAAATTACCCTCACACAGAACCACCCCCTCAAGGCACCCTTTTTTTTTCCTTGCTTTACACTCACTAACATTCTCACATCTCACATGAAAACACCACACTCAACGATTGAACACACACACATGCATTCCGAGGCAGTGGGTTTCTTCTTGTTCAAATACCCACGAGCACACCCTCCCTCACAGCACTCACCGTTTTTTTTTTTGCACCCACATTCCCTCCATTATCTCCAAAACAACACCCACATATATACATTCTACACACCCACACATGCACCACCTAAACACACAAGCACAAACACTTGCAAGCACACTACCTGCTCAAACTCACGCACACACCACATGTACATATACCCACTACCTCACGCACGCGCACGCGGGCACCCAAACACACACACACACACACACATAAGTTCAACTTCCTACTGCAGTGAAGCCTATCTATTTAGAGAACCCATCTACCCCTCAACATGCACACACATTCACACATCAAAACCATTTCACACATACTCATTACACCTTCTTAGAGAAGTCGTGAAGCTTTTTCTTGTTCCCTCATTACACCTACAAACATGCACAAAATCACTCTCTCACGGCACACCCAAAAGTCATAGCAAACCCCACTCACGGCAGCCATATTTACACATACAAGCACAGTTGTTTATGGGGCTGTTTTGGCAGTCCCTTCTCTTCCTCGACACACACACACACACACACACACACACATATATATATATATATATATATAAATCCTGTTGTGTTACCACGGCAGCCCCTCTTTCTAACCCAAAAACCCAAACCCCACAGCAACTCTCTCTTTGCCCTTGTACCTATGATACATATACATTCACACAACCACCTAACAGCGATAAATTCATCATCCAACACAAAAAACACACACGCATGAACTGCCCAATGATAGGTTCCCCTACTACCGCTAATTATACACTCACACACATACGAACATAGACACTAAACATAAAATAACTCACAGCTTCTCCCATGCCCCCTTAAAAACCGTAAGCCATTAATTAACTAAAGAGAAAAGACTTAAGGAAAAACTTACCAGAAGATAGATTCAATAGCCGGAAAAATTGTAACAATTCCTTCCCTTCTTTCTCTTTGCATATATATATGTGTGTGTGTGTGTGTGTGTGTGTGTGTGTGTGTGTGTATGTGTATATGTGTATGTGTATGTGTATGTGAATATGTGTATGTGTATGTGTATATGTATGTATATATATATGTGTATATATACATACACATACACATATGTATGTGTATATTTGTAGTTGTATATATATATATGTGTGTGTGTGTGTGTATGTATATATATGTATATATATATACCCTAACAACTACAAATTTTTGTGCATACATATATATAGCAAACCCTAAATTGGAAAACTATCAAAAAGCTCCTAAACTTCCATTAGTCATTTAAATTTTTACCCACTACTTTTTATTATTATAAACATGTCCAAAATAAATTATTTGCTGCATTTTGGCTACTCGAAAAACTTTTAATGGGTTGTTACCCTACCCAGCTTCACTAATCGTTGCTGAAATTACACCGTTACTAAAAAAATTAATTGTCGCTAAAAGTCACTACTTAAAATATCGGCGCTAACTAAAAGTTCATCGCTAAAAATTTTAATTTAACCCGTTAAAAATATATTCGGATTCGGGATGTTACATTATTTCCCACTTAAAAAAAATTCATCCTCGAAATTTCACATACTTATAACATCGAAGCACTACGCCTTCACTAGGTAACTCCCAAACTAAGGTGTCACCGAATCTTATATATAACCTCAAAATCAAAATGTCAATAGTTGCTTCAGTAACATTTATAGTCACTTTGAACATTTCATTATACTATAAGATTTCGTTTATGACATAGGAATTCATAACCCAACTAACCAGATATCATTTCTCAACCTCGAAGTAGTTATGACTTAGCTAGTACGACGCTCACTGAACTATATTTACTCCACTGAAACTCAACCCATTGAATAACTCCTCATCATCATGACTCCGCTATGCTTTTCAGATAAAATACCAAACTTTACTCTTCGAACAATCCACTTAATGGTGGCAAGCTTAACTTTAAGCCTATAAAATATTAAGCTATTATCATATGACTTTTACGCCAAGGGATCTAACCTTGAGTTCCAACCTAATTACACTCTCGTCAGCCTAGTAATGTGTCTACAGAATCATATACCTAAGCTCTCATACCAAGTGTAACATCCCGAAATTTTTAGAACGTTAACACTCGCTCGATCATATATCCTAAGGCAATAGAACCCTTAACTCAACCAATTTAGAACCATCAATCAGTCTGAGTAGCTAGACCATTGAGTAAAATAATATTCTTAGCATATTGTCATAGTTGAAACATCAAGTCTAAGTTAACAATTCTAAATAACAATAATACCCGCGCAGGGGCTCTAATGACTAAGGCTGAAAGTTAAGTTCTCTTTCCCTCGCTCGGCTCAGATCTAATCCACACCCAATGCGATCTATTGTTTATTAGTTATTACCTACATAAAAGAAGTCAAATGGAAGTGAGCTTTTGAGAGCTCAGTAAGGTCGCTCAAAAATTTAGTAGAGGGATACGAACAAATTTACAAACTTAATACAAATTGCAATATGGAGGAGATTCATCTCAATGCCATAAACCAGATACAAATAAGAACATTATTCAGATACGATGCAAACAATCACAGATGTTATTGGACATGAGCAATTACAAAGCCACACAGGCAGTGCAAGGTAATCACTTAGCAAAGCCATAAAGGCGATACTCACTAATACTTTACATCGGCTAGTCCATCAAGGCAGTAGCCCACACCAATACACCAGCTAGTCCATCAAGGTACTAGCCCACACCAAACACCAAATCCTCTAATACACACCAGCTCCGCCAAAACACACCAATGTAGAATCTCATGTTGATATGCAGAATGACAACAATTCGATAATGCAACATGTTATGCAATGCTCGATGGACAATAATTAATGAGCACCGATAATAGTTTTAATAAATGTTTTAAGGCTCAATGAAACATATACATTCACACAACCACCTCACAGCCATAAATTCATCACCCAACACAAAAAACACACACGCATGAACTGTCTTACAGCAGATTCCCCTACTACCGCTAATTAAATATACACTCGCACACATACGAACATAGACACTAAACATAAAATAACTCACAGCTTCTCCCATGCCCCCTTAAAGACCGTAAGCCATCAGTTAACTAAAGAGAAAAGGCTTAAAGAAAAACTTATCGGAAGATAGATTCGATCGCTAGAAAAATTGTAACAATTCATTCCCCTCTCTCTCTATATCGTGAAGCAGATGGAGAATGGAAATGACGGCTGTCCCAACCACTAAAGATTTTTGTGCATACATATATATATATATATATATATATATATATATATATATATATATATATAGTCTAAATTGGAAAACTTCCAAAAAGCCCCTAAACTTCTGTTAGTCATTTCAATTGTTACCCGCTACTTTCTATTATTATAAACATGTCCAAAATAAATTATTTGTTGTAGTTTAGGTACTAGAAAATTTTTTAATGGGTTGTTACCCTACCCCGCTTCACTAATCGTAGCTAAAACTACACCGCTACTAAAGAAAATTTAATTGCCACTAAAAGTCGCTACTTAAAATATCGGCTCTAACTAAAAATTCATCACTATAATTTTTAATTTCACCCGTTAAAAATATATTCGGATTCGGGATGTTACAGCGAAAGATATGAAATGGTTTATTTTGAAAACAAGTTTTTGAGTTATTTGACATAGTAAACAAACTTGTTTTTGGGGCAAAATTTTAGAGTGATCTGATTGTACTCAGTTGCTTGAGCGCCTAAAATTTTACAGCATTCTGATGCCATTTGATATACTTTTGAAATGGGATCCTTGGCGCTCAACTTAAGGATCAGTTAAGGTTCTGAAGAGAAAATTCTCAGAAAGTCCTTTTTGTCGGAAGCACCCACCCAATCCTTTAAAAGAGTATTTTGAGTTGTTTTTGGGGGAGTAGTGGTGTGTTAGGCATTAGGGGTACTTTGGTAATTTGGCACAAGTTTGGGGGCATATGCTAATTTTAATGCGAGGGGTATTTTGATAATTTTAAATACCCGGTGAGCGGGTCTTTCTTACAGTAAGACTGATTGGGTACAAGGTTTATGATATTATAGAATAAGATGTATTCTGATAATTGAAATGTTCCATTTAGGTTTTAAAAAAATTGTGTCAAGTTAAGACTAGCTTAGCTTCGGATCCAAGTAAAGATTTTCTATCCAAAACCCTACTCATCCTTCTGAATTTCTGTGTTTTAATCTTTGTTATTTCACAAATTCCGTTGAACTATGGTTTTGTAAAATTTTCATGAAAATATTTTGGACATTGCTCATAAAACCATCATTTGAGTCTTATAACGATCGTTTGGAAATTCCTATTTCATTCTCATATGTTTATTGATTCGATCATTGTAAAACATTTTGAGTTGTATTTATCTCTTCTCGTTCTCATTTGTTTATTTATTCGATGATCATAAAGCATTTCCAAATTTTTTTTAATTTCTTCTAAATGTTGACATGATATAGAAATTTTTGGAGTTATAAGGATGGTGCGTATTGTTGGCGTTATAAGGATGGTGTAACATCCCAAAATTTTCGGAACATTAGACATTCAATCGATCATATACACTAAGTAATATTATCCTCAAAACTTAACCAGATAATATCCTAACTTTCAGAGCAACTAAAACATCCATCGATGTATTTTCTCTCTATGTACATTCATACTTGCAAACTAAATTTAAACTAGAATAATAAACTAGCAAGTCACCCACACAGGGGTTCTAACAATCAATACCAAAAATTAAATCCTTTTCTGTTTCACTCGCTCTAATCCGTACTCAGGCAAGCTATTGCTAATGCTGGCTATTACCTGCAGAAAGGAAGTCAAAGAAGAGTGAGCTTTCGAAAGTCCAGTAAGGTCGATCAAAGATTTAAAATAACAAAATGATTCGGACGAGTTTTCATATAGAGTCAAACAAAACTTTTTAAGAGTATTTTCAAGCATTTCAACAAAGAAGAACAAAACGAACGATATTACATTCATGTCCAATAACATCTTTTGAGGGATTTTACTTTTGATGCAGTCACTGCAATACGATATAAACATAGGGATGAGTATTCAACTCAATCCCTTCAATCAATAGTTATTTCAAAACAGTTCAAGTGCAATAAAACAGAAAGAGGAAACATTGAACATGAGTAGTATACTGTAGCAAAGCCACCTCGACAGTGCTCGATATGCTTTATATATGCATATGTACACTGACTAGTCCATCTAGGTACTAGTTAAACCCATCCAATAGACCATCCTTATAACGCCAACAATACAGACCATCCTTATGGCTCCCAAGTTACCAACTCATGTCAACATTGAGAAGCAATAAATAGAATTCAAAACATTTTATGATAATTGAATCGATAAAACATATGAGAATAAATAAAGAATTCCAAACGATCGCTTAAGGTTCAAGTTAGGGTTTCACTGGCAGAATCCAAATATTTTTAGGAAAATTTATAGAACAATAGTTCAATAAGTTTTTACAAAGACATTAAGATTAAAGCATATGAATTCAGGGTTCGGAGAGAAAATCCTTACCTCGGTCCAAACTAAGCAATGTTACCAACATCGATTAATAATCTCTGAAAGAATCTAGGTAGACAATTTATTTGTTAGAACACAATTTATGCTACTATACGCTCCTCGCAAGCGACCAACCTACCTGAAAACTCTATACGCTCCATAATACGTATCGATATTCCAAAATTTATAATAACTTTTAATAAAGAAGCACTTTTATAGCTCAAAACATTATAAAAAGTCAAAATATGAATTTTCTAAAATTTTGAATATTTTTTATTTTAAAATAATTTCTTTAAATACAATAAATAGCCATAATTTATTCTAGCTGGAAAATAAGTCCTATAATTTTTTTATAACTTAAAAATATGTATATAAATTGAAATCCAAATTTTAAAGGCATTAAAACTATTTCTAAATTATTCATTTTGCTAAAAACAATGCGATACCGAAACCATAGCAACTCTACTCCAAAAATCCTCAAATTCGAACTAAGTCTTATTTATACCATTAAAACATTACTCTAATTTTTCCCAGCAAAATGTCAAGGTTTAAGGGCTCCAAAAGAATTTTGTCAATCTAAAATTACAGAAAACACTAAAAATTCATACGATCTCAGATAATTATAAATTTTGCCAAGAATTCTAATATGGTCTAACGTATTATACTATAAAGTTTTACATGTTAACCATAATTGTACGCTAGTCTATGCACGCAACGAACTTAACGCTAACCCGATACCGGATCCATTCTTCGCTTTTTCTTTTTATTCTTCTTCTTCTTTCTTTCTTTCTTTCTTTCCTTTTAACTCTTTGTAACAACCAAACTCAGCACTCTCACAGGTCATTCAAGACAGTGCTCTCTATCTACTTATTCCTTGCACAAACACACACACATTAACACACAAACACCCACTACGCTACACACTTATGTTTATACACACACCACCAAAGCACACTTCACACCCACTGCCTCACTACAGTGGGTTTCAATTCCTCCCTCTCCCTTTATACACACACACACACTTACACAGTGCACACACTTCACCACACAAAGCACCCCATTCTCTATATACACCCACCTCTTCAACGATTGTAAAATACACCTACAATCTCCATCTTCTTCTCTAGTTTCTATCTTCCTCTTCATCTAATATCTGTAAAAATCTGCACACTAAGCACACACAATCACCCATAAACACTCAGTTTCCCATTTCTCTACACTCCCTCACTAGCTACAAAACCCAACAGAATCGCATTTACACATCACACAGTTTGTACTCACATGCTCTTCACAGTCACTCATAACCCTTCCCTTCTCTTCTTGCCCCTTACTTCCTCAATAGTCATAAACCCCCAAAACAACTGCTGGATCACCTAGCAGATACCACACAATCACCATCAACAGGCAAACATGCAACACCCAACGATCATAGCCACCACTAAATTTACAACACCCACAACACAATCATCACATGCACCACCCAATAGTCCCTTATCACCTTCATTTGCAACCATTTCAGCCCTCTTCACCTATAGTCACTCTCACGGCAGCAACCCGTCTCTACCCACAAGCTCCATGGCTGTTCTCTCTCTCTTCATACCCACAGCCCCGTCATGGTTGTTCTTTGGTGGCACCGCAAGCATCAATTGACGGCATACGTGATCCCTCTCCTTCTCTCTCTAAAAACCCACATATCAATAAACACAACATGCACTCTCCGTCTCTACAACCAATGCCTCACGGCATCTTCCTTACTTCTCCTCTTAATACGTCCAATAGCCTCATACCCACACATTACTCACACAAGTTCACACGCACCACTATGGCCCAAATCACACTGAAACCTCAAATATATATACACATAATCACACATATAACCCACGTAACACATGCAACACTTGCCACAACTCACATAAATATTGCCTTGAGATAGTATTGCCTCTCCGATCCCATACTGCACTCACTCCATCACACATTAGACGCTCAAACACTGTAACTCTCACAACTCACCCTTTCTCTCACACGGCAACCCCAGCCTCCACATAATCTCACAAACAAGGCAAATCCAAAGCTCCCCCCTCCTTTTTATTTTATAAACCTTTAACTAAACAAGAGGAAAGGATCTAGGAAACTTACCAAAAACTCCACTCAGTCGTGGTTTCAGATGGAACAGATAGGGAGCGGCTGCTCCTCCATACGTTATGTATATATATAAAACCCTAGGGTGGAAAACTACCAAGAGCCCCCTAAACTTTCCTTAGTCATCTTAAAGTTTACCCTGAAGCTTTTAATTATTGTGAAACGGTCCAAAATAAAATTGTTTACGATAAATACGTGTTAGAAAAATTTATTAACGACTGTTACGCTATCCGTTTCACTATTTGTTGCTAAAAGTTACCGGTTAAATTCCGTCACGCTAATCGTCACTAAAGATCTAAATAAGTATTTCTTATAACCACTATCCTTAAATCATATCTTAATTATAGTTTCTAAACATTATCGCTAAAGATAACAAAATTTGATGCTCACCAATTCGTCGCTAAAAGTCGTTAATCAGTACACCAATGAAAAATAAATAAATAAAGAAAATAAATCGCAGCTAAAAGTTTTAGATTAAACTACTAAAAATTATTTTAGGGTTCGGGGTGTTACAGATGGTTTGTTGGTTAGGTTAAACTAGTACCTAAATGGACTAGTCAGTGTACATATGCATATGTAAAGTGTATCCAACACTACCGGGATGGCTTTATTATAATGTACTACTCATGTTCAATATTACCTATTTCTATTTTATTATATCTCGAGTGTTTTGAATGACTATTGATTTAAGGGATTGAGAGGATACTTGTCCATATGTTTATATCGAACAACAGTGATTTCATAAAAAATAAGATCCTTTGAAATGATGTTATTTGAGTTGAATGTAAAATTGTTCGTATTGTTTTTCTCTATTGAAATGACGTGTTATTTGAAAATCCTTTTAAAAACTATCATTTGAATCTATATGAAAACTTGTCCGAATCGTTGTTGTTTTTAATCTTTGATTGACCTTACTGGACTTTCAAAAGCTCACCCTTCTTTGACTTCCTTTTTGCAGGTGATAACCAGCATTAGGTTGAGGTTGCTTGTATGGATTAGAGCCAAGCAAGGAAAATTGATTTAATACAGTATTGGACATTAGAACTCCTGTGTGGGTGAACTTTTCTAGCTCATCATTTAGATTTAAATTTAGTTTATCAATTTAATTGTACACTAAGATAAATACATTGATGGATGTTTTAGTTGCTCCGATAGTTGTGGTATTATTTTGATGAGTTTGAGGATATTTTGTTTTAATGTAAATGATCGAGTTAGTGTTAACGTTCCAAAAATTTCAGCATGTTATAGTTGTAATCAAAGCATAGGAATATGATTCTGTAAACTTGTACCTAGCCTAGTAAGAGTGGGATAGGATGGAAAAGGAACAAGACCTTGGCTAAGTGATTATTTTGGAATGCATTTGACAACGCTGAGGGATGATTAAGGAAGGAGGAGAAGTGTTAAGAATGTAAATATTTAAGGTTAATCTTAGTAGCGTTTATGGTTTATTGTAAGAATGATGTTGACTGAAGTTGTAGTACTAATTGTTTGAAATGTGATTGACTTAGACATAGTTTGAACTCGTTTGGTTTGAGATATTAAACTGTGCAGCTAAAGCATGGTGGTCTTTGGTGTGATGTGTAAGTGTTTATAGTATCAGTTATCCATGTTGGCTAAGTCAATGTAGTATGCTTCAAATGCTAACCTATAGTATTGATTTTAGTATCAGGCAAGAGAGAGAGAGAGATGGGGAAAGTATTTATAGTTAGATGATCTCATGGTTTTGTTGAGTAAACTTGATAGACATTGCATCGTTACAATGTGCCATAGACTTTGAGCTTGTAGTCATGGTAGTTAAAGAAATACGGAAAGATTGAGTTTGGATTTATCTTGAGTAATCGTGTTTTTGAATAATAAGATGATTTTGGGTTTAAAATTATGTTAATGTTGGCAATTTGATGAAGTATTATTACATTTGAAAAGATAAAAGCGTGGGTGATCAATGGGCAGAAAGAGTGCCAATACTTTTAAAATTTTCAGTTACGAGTTAGCCTGAACTGTCAGCGTAATGTCATTTAATGAATATTGAGATGACTCCATTTGTGGCTTGCATAGGCGTAGAGCTCAATCCCCTATATGATAGTATAGTGTTGGGGTGGTGATGACAAGGAAAGTTAAAACTAAAGTTTAGATCTCATAGGACACAAGTCATATGTGACTCGAAATTGCTTAGGCTTAAAGTTAAGCCCGTTACTGTTAGGAGGGTGGTGCAAGGGCATGGTTTGGTGTATTATCAAAGTTGTGCAGTGAAAGTGTGATGGATTGGAGACGGTGCAAGATGTTATTTTTAGTTGTCAATAAAAATAAAATTTTATTGACAACTAAAAATTCCGGGTGTTACATTCTACCCCCCTTTTAGTTGTCAATAAAATTTTATTTTTACCTTAATCTAATTAAATTGGGATACTTTGATAATGTTAAAAGGTTGTGGGTGAAGTTAGGAAGACAAGGGGTTTTTAAGAAAATTTAATTCTTTCTAGGGTTAGCATAAATACCCTATTATAGTCTCTAACCATCACAGACAATTTAGTAAGCCTCATTGTACGTAAAAGCCAGAGAGTGAAAGAGAGGGAAAGAGGAAGTCCCAAGCCTCTTCTCTCTAATTTTAACTATTCGTTTGGGTGTTTTAAACTATAATCTTGGGTGTATTTTAGAGGGGTATTAATGTGTAAGTGCTAAGGTTTCTGTGTATAATGTGTGTGTTTCAGAGGGTGAGATGTGGGTGTGTTTGGGAAGAAGGCTGTTGTAGAGCAGTATAAGAGTGGGTTAGATTTTTTATCATATCTCTTTTATTATTAATTCAATTGAGATATTTTGCACTTTCTAAAAACCTAATTGTATCGCCTTCACCTTTGCAGTTTTGAGTTTTCTTAGAATCCCAATTTTGCATGTTGAAAAATGACCTTAAAATCAATTCACTGTAGAACTCAAGAATTTTCAATTTCTGACAACAACTTCGATTTGTCATAGAAAATTAATTACTCAAGGATTGGTTTAGTGAAATTTTTATTTCTAAAAACCTCAGAAAGTCTTCTTCAACATTGTAGTTTTTAGTTTTCCAATATTCATAGTATTTCAACTACAAAACAACCATTGAACAAAACTAGTCCGTACAGAGATGTGATTTATCTATCAGCCAATTCGATTTCTATAGAAAGGTTATTACTTGCTAGATTTTTGTGACCCTTATATTTTGGAAAACCTTAGTACGTCTACTTTAACTTTTTTAGGTTTGAGTTTTTTAAAGATTCGTCATGTTTCTTCCTCAAAAGGATCAATCTACAAAACTAGGGTTTGCTGAAATACACTGTTTCTAGAATTACAGATCAGTCCATTGCCCAAAACTTTTTAAGTCATTTATGAGAAACTAAAACCCCATTATTTTCATAAAACCTACATTGTGGAAGTTTTTGAGATTTTTCTAAGCCTCCGAAGGATCTGAAATAGTTTCATTTTGAAAAAAAGTTTTTGAGTTATTTGACATAGTAAACAAACTTGCTTTTTGCCAAAAAATTTAGAGTGATCTAATCTTATAAGATGCTTGAGTGCCTAAAATTTCATAGCATTCCGGTGCCATTTGATATACTTTTGAAATGGGATCCTTGGCACTTAACTTAAGGAGCAATTAAGGGTTCCGAACAGAAATTTCTCAGAAAGGCTCTTTTTCTTTGAAACACCCATCTAACCGTATAAAAGAGTGTTTTGAGTTGTTTTTGGGGATGTAGTGGTGTGTTAGGCATTACAGGTATTTTGGCATAAGTTCTGGGGCATTTGGTAATTTTTAATGTGAGGGGTATTTTGATAATATTACATACCCAGTGACTGGGTCGTTCTCAGAGTAAGACTGAGTGGGTACAAGGTTTATTATATTATAGAATAAGCTGTATTCTTATAATTGAAATGTTCTGTTTAGGTTTAAAAACAAATTGTGTCCAATTAAGACTAGCTTAGTTTCGGATCCAGGTAAGGATTTTCTCTGAATCCTACTCATCATTCTGAATTTCTGTGTTTTAATCTTCACTGTTTCGCAAATTCTGTGGAACTATGATTTTCTAAAATTTCCATGAAAATATTTGGATATTGCCAATGAAACCCTTACTTGAGCCTTATAACGTTCATTTGGAAATTCCTGTTTCATTCTCATATGTTTATTGATTCAATTATCGTAAAGTATTTTCAATTGTATTTATTTTCTTCTAAATGTGGACATGAATTAGTAATCCTAGGAATTATAAGGATGGTGCATATTGTTGGCATTATAAGGATGGTATGTTGGTTGGGTTAAACTAGTACCTAAATGAACTAGTCAGTGTACTTATGCATATGTAAAGTGTATCGAGTACTGCTGGGATGGCTTTGCTATAGTATACTGCTCATGTTCAATATTACCTATTTCTATTTTATTATACCTGAAGTGTTTTGAATTACTATTTATTTAAGGCATTGAGATGGCACTCATGCCTAGGATTATATCGAATTGCAATGATTTTATAAAAAAATAAGATCTTAGAAAAGATGTTATTTGACTTGAATATAAAGTCGTTCGAATTTTTCGTCTATGTTGAAACGATGTGTTTTATTTGAAAATTCTTTTAGCGGCGAAGCAAATGTTTAGCGATTAGCATGACATAACTTTATCGGCTAACTTTAGCCACAAAGTTTTGAAAACCTTAAGTTATAAATGAAGGATGGAAAATATGAGTGATTTTGATTGAGTTATTAGTGACGATTAGCGTTAATAATATTCTAGAAACCTTTAGCGACAATTGCGTACTTTATCGTTAGAATTAAAATTATATAAACAATATTTATTGACGATAGTTTTAAATACTCATTATCAACGTGTCCTTTTAGCGATGAATTTATTTCTTAGCACTGGTATACTTTTTAGCGACA
The DNA here is from genome assembly GCA_033070095.1 of Escallonia herrerae. Lineage (NCBI taxonomy): Eukaryota > Viridiplantae > Streptophyta > Magnoliopsida > Escalloniales > Escalloniaceae > Escallonia > Escallonia herrerae. The sequence goes on along the minus strand of JAVXUP010002077.1, from coordinate 8,221 downwards.
ATTAAATTTATCTTTAGTATCGAAGCACTTATTAGTGACCATTTTGTGAAACGAGGTAGCGTAATAACCCGTTAACAATTTTCGTAGCGCAGAAATTGTCATAGATGATTATTTTGGACCATTGCGCACTACTAAAAGTTCGTGTAAGAAAATTTAGCGACAAATGAAAATGTTAGGGGGGGGGGGGGTTTATATATTTTTTATAATCTAGGGTTATATATATATATATATATATATATATATATATATATATACACACAACTATATGCCAGAGTCCCCTCTTGTTTTTTTTCAGAATTCGGTAGAGAGAGAGGGGTATAGAGAGGGAAGGTGTTGGAGTATTTTAATAAAAAAAAGGAGATTAATAGCCAACCATAATTTATTATTTTTCCCTTCATTATAGTTACATATTTGAAATATAATAGTGTACTCATTTATCTTTATTAGTCAATAAGTGTAAATGATTCAATGTGATTTGAAAATTTTATTTGTACCATAATATCTCATCATTATAATTTAAATGTGCCACATTTTTGCACCTTTATTGAGTTTAAATGATTTTTAAAACCTTCTTTAAACTCTACCAATCAATGGCGTGTCAGTTACATTCTCCATTACACTATTTCTATAGACAAAGACTTGGTTGAGTTCCCAATCATCTTTTTCAAAAAACAAGATGGAAAGCCTCGCATGGGTTACCCAGGCTACAATGGAAAATGGTTCTCTTTTGTTAAGCTTGGCCTTTGTTTTTGAGCCTTCCTCACCACACACCATTCAAATGGTTTTATGCTAGTATACACTAGTATGCTGATTCTCAGTAATGTTTTGGACAAAGAAAGGTGTTGTGTGGAGCTTCCGCTTCTCTTGTTGTGCAAGCTAAGAGAAGTTACAGCAAGTGTAGAAAAGCTGGGCTGTTGTATCCTGGAGGCGGCGTGCTGAGGCCTATTGCACCGGCTATATACCGTAGGGGCGCGAACCGTCTTAAAGAGAGCGACCTAGTCCGCGCCTCAACCTAGCTAGCTAGAAAAATACTTCTTTTGTATGGCTCAAGCGGGATGTTTCGTACTAAGAATGGATTCCGTTTGGTCGGTAAGAATATCATTGCAATATCAAAGAGACCTCGAGGTAAATACACTCTTCACATCTCTTGGTAAGGGATGCAATGGTACACATATATTTTTGAAGTTTCATTGTTTATGAGCTTACTAACGAGAAAAGTTGTTTTCTTTAAATTATTTCCAACAATTTTAAGACGGAACGCTCATTCGATAAATATTTTTTTGTCATTCATGTCAAACATTGCATTACGATGAGCTTCGGAAAGTTGAGTGATCGACGAGCGGAAACTCATTAGTGTGAGCATGAATATTTGAAGTGGTGACAAACAGGTATGAACTAATAGCAAGATGTAATGGAAAAAAGAGATTCACTCAGCATATGATATCAGGTACCTTCTCAATTTTGCTCATGTTTTAGAAATGGGTGTAAATAGTAGGGGTGCAATATTTTTTGCTTGCTTGTTCAAAAACAATAAATGGGGGTTGTTACCTAGAGAAGTATTTTAATGCTAGCACGCCATATAGACCAGAATAGTGGGGGCTTAATATTCTTTGCCTATTTAATTTGCACTTTCTTGTATGCTCAGATGTGGCCTCACGGTTTAGTTGATGCTTATCTGTGTGTGTCAAGTTATGCAGCTTTTTAATCAAATTGCATCTATGCATGATAATTGATTTATCTAACTGAGTATGGTACATACAATAAAGAGTGTTGCATGTCTCTTTAAGATAAATTCATGTATTGTTCATGAGTGTGTGGTTAAGATTGATTGGTGTTTAAGGCTAGCAGGTGATTGTTAGTTTGTAATTTACTTGGAGCGTATTTAATTTGGAATGCCTAAATGTAATAGAAAAATATCACCATTTACATAATTTGGTTTACGCCGCATTCCTTTAGCCTCACAATTCTTCCCATACAAAGAAGCGTAGAGAAACATTTAACCCGCTAGTCCACAGAAAGATGAATGGATCTCAGATTTGGGTGGCAGATCTGGGTTGGTTGGCCACGAAAGTCATGGGAGAGGCAAGCTAAGTAAAATAGTATACTGGTTTTGCACAACAAAACCCATTATGTATTCGAGCGGAACCTATGCTTACAAGATAAGACACTCGAACTTTTCTCCACATATTTTTAATGCAAATGAAACTCGTGCAAGTAAATAATGTTCATTAATTGAATGTCATACTATAATTGTTATTTCATTAAAAGTGCAGGTTTTTCTAGGGCACTTCAACATAACCATTTTCTAGTATATGGTTTTCGGTAAAAAAAAAAAGGGGGCATTTAGTTGCCGTTAAATTAATGTTGCATACCTGAAATGAGATATGTAGACTTGCAACCTAAGAAGAGGGAGCGCTTCCGGCTTATACTTGTAAAGAAAGCTACATATGCTGCATAAAGTTTGATTGTAGCGTGTAAGCTCGCCCTTATACTAAATTGGCTAGTGTAACTTTAAGAGCAAAGCATTAAGGCAAGAATGCTGCTATAGCTCAGTGCACTTACGATGATCACAAGGAGATTGTTTTCGTTGGCATTGGTGTTAATTTGTATTACAGGTCTTGACAGCATGCAAAGTAACTTTTGACCAATGCTTAAGATTGCATAAAACAATTGGTGTAATGGTCACCATAAGCTTCAACGTGCATTCAAATACCGCCATTTGTGATGTTCTTTAGTTAGGATTTTTTGGCTCTTTAGCCGGTGAATGGAGGTAGGCCTGATCTTTTTCAGGAGGCATGGTACATGTAGATCTTAGACAAATTCTTGAATCTTTTGAGGCATGTTCGAGAATCTACCAGCTATATGTAATATAAAATGTATATGCATAAGTGCGCAACCACTTTTATCTTACCCCTTTGAGGTGCATTAACATGTGGAAGACACTAGTATTTATCTCTGCATATGTTCATTATGCAGATGTTTTATTATGGCCAGGATTCTAGTAAATCCTATTTTAGCTGGCATGTATCTCATGCATATGTTAAAAAAAAAGTATTCCTTGCATGTGTGAAACGTGTTTTATCTTTAGTGAAAAAAGGATCTCCTTAATACCATAAGTGGTTTTGATCACGTAGGAAAGCATTCCTTCAGGCCTTTTTGTGTCCTTCCACAGTTGTCCGTGTATTCATGGGAGAAGAATGGGCTAAAACGTTTAAGCTACGGCACAAAAAAAAAAAAACTGGAGTGTACAAGGATTTTCTATTTCTCTTGATTTTGGTGGTTCCAAAAATCAACTGCATATTATCCTCTAAAATTGATTGTTTGAATTCATTTGTATTTTTATGAGTTTGCAAAAGCATCATTTGGAGAATTTCTTTTGATGCGATATAATCTTTTTTGAGTTTTGAAAAATGAGATTATTTATCGTTACATAAGCAAATTTTAAACTTCTATGTGTAAAGTAATGCTTATGTGAATTCCTTATAGTTAAAATATGTGTTAGTACATTTGTACTCTGTCCATCTCCCAAAAAGGCCAATTGCCCTAATACTTAGAAGGAGAATTGCTTTGAAGAGAATTTGTTTATTTTGATGTCACTATGAGCTGAAGAGATGGAAACGAATATTAGAAGGTCCTTCCTCTATGGTTCCTATACAATAAAAAATAGAATAGAAGGATAGGCATGATTATGACTTTGGTTTATTACTTAAAGATATTGGCTATATTTCTATGGCCTCCACCAAGTTGAAGTTTCGTGCAATATTAGATGGTGGCAGTGAGATCACAAGAAATTCCATTACCTCCGTTATACGAGATAAGCTGGATTATATCCGTGATTAGTGAACTATCTGCACGTGGTCACGTGGTCCTGAATTGTATAGTTGTTTTCTACCAAATGCTAACCATATTTCAACTATGATATTGATTTCTTTTCAAGCCAAATTTCGTAACTGCGGATGTACTTAAATTAGCAAGCTGTTGGATGGACATTTACCATTCATATCAGGTTTGTTTATGTAAGGTTATGTGATTCTCAACTTTGAAAACTTCACTTTGAATTGTATATTTGAAAAATCGATTTTTCCTATTCGCTTGAATATGTGAGGTTAGCTGTTAAATTAACACAACTACTTTGAGTGTGACACTTCCTATATAGAATGATTTGTTTTGCATGGGATTAGATGCTTGCTTTATCTCCTGCGGTGCTGGAAATCATGGTTGTCTATCAAAGCACATTGCAGCCTTGGTGCTTTGAAAAAATAAACAAAATGATAATGGAAGGGGTTTAGTACATGACTGTTTTCTAAAGCTTGAGGCTGGCTAATACTTTTAGAGCATTGAGCCCCTTTACATGTTGAAAGTTTTTATCTCATTGGATATATGTCAGTCCTATCAAAAAAAAATAAAAAATTGAGGAGTTATGATTTCACATCGAAAATTTTATATATCTATTGCAAAAGTGGTTCCTACTGAATAGAGAAACCACTAGCAATAAAATGTCAAATGTAGTTCCTAGTAGTAGACTACTGGTCACGTAATTGTGATTCCTAGTAGTAAGGTTGCTGACTACTAAGGTAACGTGACCAATGGTCCAAAATTACTTGTTTGGCCCTTTATCTATGTGATATGGTGTCTCAAGATGTGTCCCAGTATAATTTATATTATGAAATGATGAGGGATTATATTTGAATTCATTTCAATGAATTATGGGATGTAATCCTAGAAAGGCAAGCATTGCCTTCAAAGTAAAAACAGGTTGGGGTCATTACATGACATGAAAGTGAAATATCACCTGTTTTGCAAAGCACGACCATGTGGGGTAAAGTGCAGATACCAGACCTTGATCATGTATCAATTGTATTATGATAAGTTGGCCAACATTGAAAGGTCTGATGTACATCGAGGGGGATGGGATGTAAGTCCAAATTTGTATAAAGTCTCCTATAAGGATACAACCTCCTAGGGACTGGAGATCCCAAGAACTAGGCAGGGGACCAACGAATTATAGAGTGACTTGTTTTCATACATGTACTATTTTGTCTTGTGACATAATGTCCCTCCCTATGGTGTAAGTACATGTTTCTCGTAACGTTGATGGAGGTTGAGATATTTTAATCTCTTAATGAGTTCTATAGCCCATACGGGTGGGATGTGTTAGTTACGAGAGCATCCTTGATAGACTCACCTATATAAGTGTGGAAGTGTGGCCTTTTCCTATGAGATTTGGGCTAAATCTCTAGAGCACTCAGGAAAGCTGGGATAAAGCACAAGGCCATAATGTGCTGGCTTTGAGAAGCTTGGTTTAGAACACCTGGAATATCATGTGTGTGATGCGATTCTACGTGCCCTTAAGTAGTCATCGTTTCAAGGCTGAGCCACTTTGACTCTAGTACGAGAATTGCTTAAATACTAAGTGAAGGTTTCAAGGCAGAGCCACTTTCATGATGCATGATATTCTATCTTTATCCAAAAATTTTGTTGCTTTACTTTTATGTCTCTATTTTTATTAAAATAAGTGGGGGATTGTTGGAGTATTTTAATAAAAAAGGAGATTAATAGTCAACCATAATTTATTATTTTTTCCCTTCATTATAGTTACATATTTGAAATATAATAGTGTACTCTTTTATCTTTATTAGTCAATAAGTGTAAATGATTCAATGTGGTTTGAAAATTTTATTTGTACCATAATGTCTCATCATTATAATTTAAATGTGCCACATTTTTGCACCTTTATTGAGTTTAAATGATTTTTAAAACCTTCTTTAAACTCTACCAATCAATGGCGTGTCAGCTACATTCTCCATTACACTATTTATATAGACAAAGACTTGGTTGAGTTCCCAATCATCTTTTTCAAAAAACAAGATGGAAAGCCTCGCATGGGTTATCCAGGCTACAATGGAAAATGGTTCTCTTTTGTTAAGCTTGGCCTTTGTTTTTGAGCCTTCCTCACCACACACCATTCAGATGGTTTTATGCTAGTATACACTAGTATGCTGATTCTCAGTAATGTTTTGGACAAAGAAAGGTGTTGTGTGGAGCTTCCGCTTCTCTTGTTGTGCAAGCTAAGAGAAGTTACAGCAAGTGTAGAAAAGCTGGGCTGTTGTATCCTGGAGGCGGCGTGCTGAGGCCTATTGCACCGGCTATATACCGTAGGGGCGCGAACCGTCTTAAAGAGAGCGACCTAGTCCGCGCCTCAACCTAGCTAGCTGGAAAAATACTTCTTTTGTATGGCTCAAGCGGGATGTTACGTACTAAGAATGGTTTCCGTTTGGTCGGTAAGAATATTATCGCAATATCAAAGAGACCTCGAGGTAAATACACTCTTCACATCTCTTGGAAAGGGATGCAATGGTACACATATATTTTTGAAGTTTCATTGTTTATGAGCTTACTAACAAGAAAAGTTGTTTTCTTTAAATTATTTCCAACAGAAGGAAGGGCTGAAATCATGAGGAAAATGACTCTGGCGACTTGGTTGTAATTCTCCGGTAAGCCTTAATCCTTTCCTTTCAATTTAATTCACCGAAATTAGTGTTATCACATACGTAGGGATGAAATCTCATGAGTTGGGATAAGGGTGTGCACTGTGAGAATGGGTGTGTCGTGAGTGTTGGTACATGGCAGGAGGGCAGCATGTGTATGTTGTGCACAACTGGGTGTGCATTATGTGTGTGTTTTCTTTTTGTAAGGCTAAGTACAGGGTGATAGAATTAGATGTGAGGGACTGTGGGTTAGAGGGGAAAACTAGCTGTGAGAGGCTACGGGTTAGAGAGAGAGAGAGAGAGCGAGCAGGCATGAACCTGCCGTGGGCGGCTGGTGTATGGGTTTCGAGTCGCAGGGATGGATTCGTGGGTAGGTAACCATGGCTGCCGTTGATTTGTGTGCCTGAACTGTTTGTGTGGGCGGGTGGTGTACCGTGCCTTTACGGTGCATTAGTGTGTGCGTTGTGTGTATTGTGTGAGTGCGTGGAGCTGCCGAGGCAGCTAGGTGTATGGGGGTGCGTGTATTGCTGCAAGGAGCTGAATTGTGTTGTGTGCTTGGTGTGGGAAAATGCTTGTGTCTGTGTGTATGAGTGATGTGTGCAAGTGTGTATATGTGTTGAATGAAAACCAAAGAGGAAGAGAATACCCATTGCCGTGAGGCAATGGGTGTGGGGGAGGTATGAGAAGTGGGTTGTAATTCATTGTATGCTTGTATATGAGTGTACATGATGGGTTTCAGTGAGTAATGTGTGTGTAGAGGAGTGCTGCGTGGGTGCTGTATGCTGTGCCGTGAGTGCGTAGTGTGCATGTGTACGTGCTTGGGTATTGAGTAAAGAGGAGAAGGGGCAGTAGCCGTGCATGTACAGGAAGATAAAATTTACACTTAACATTTTTACTCATGTGCATAAATCGGTACTTTGAATGCAACTCATATTCTTAACAACTAATTCTTTCTGTGTCTGGAGATGCTACAAGCATAGAGATTGTATGCATAAATTTATATATAAATATAGACGGGGTGCGAATCATATTTTGAATAAGAATATCTTTCACATAATTTTGAATTTACTCAATTGTCAGTCAAGTACCACTAACACGCTTAATATCTAAACTCTTCTAACAACTTCATTTTTTTCTCACTTTCATAAAACCTGTTATATGCATCTGTGTGTGTATGTGTGGGTTCAGGGCAAATAAAAGAAGTTATTGCCGTACGTGCTATGTGCATTTGTGTATAGTGTGTGTCCTATGTATAGTAGTGCGTGTGTGTGTAAGTATATGCATGTGTGTAGCGTCTGAGTTTATTTCTGGAGAAGAAGATTGTGTAAAGGGAGGAAAAAACAAGAAAGTGAACTGGGTATTCGGGTCACAGCACGTTACGTTGTAGGTGTAACGGGTTAACGTAGGTACGTCACGCGCATTAAATAGTGTACAGTAATCGTTAGCATATGAAATTTTACAATATAATACCTTAAGCTATATATTAGAATTTCTGGTAAAATTTTATAATTATCTAAAATTGAATGTATTTTAATATTTTATGTAAATTTAGATTTGTAAAATACTTTTGGAGCCCCTAAACTCATGAAATTGTTTTGGAAATATTATAGTAATGTTTTTATAGTATAAGAAAGATTCAGTATAAATTTGGTGATTTTTAGAATTTATTTACTATGATTTCAATATCGCATTGATTTTAGAAAAATGAAAACTTTTAAAATAGTTTTTATGCC